>MU383216.1:0-70458 GCA_022495125.1 Xylaria acuta | reverse complement strand
TTTTTTCCGGTTATAAATTTTATAAAAACTTTTTTTTTTTTTTAAATAAAAAAACGGTTTAAATATTATTTTTAAAAAAATGTTTAACTTTTAAGTTTTTAGCTTTAAATTTATTATTTAAATTAAATAAAAATTTAATAAAAATAGCTTTAAACTTGCTTTGTTAACGTTTAACCGAGCGTTTTATAGCTTTAACTAAAAAAGTTTTAAAAATTAAAACTTATAATTATTTTTTATTTTTTAGTTTATTTTTATTATTATTGTTTTTTTTACTTAAGTTTTAAATATATAAAGTTAAACTATTAAAATTTAATATTAAATTTTTAAATAAAAATTTAAGTTTAAAATTTTAAAGCGTTAAAAGTTTATTAAAAAATAAGCTTTTATTAATATAAATAAAAAAAAAACTTAGTTTTTTAAATATAAACTTTTATTAATATAAAAAAAACTTTTATTAGTATATACTATAAAAAAAAGCTATTTATTAAAATATATATTTTAAAAATTTAATTTAAAAATAATAATTAAATAAATATTTAAAAAAAATATTTTATAAATAAGCTAAATAATATTTTTATATAATTAAGCCGAATTAAATTAAACTATAATAAATAGTTTAGCTAAAAATAAAACGTTATTAATAAGTATTTTTAACTATATTTGTTTTTAGTTCTAAAAATAATTATTTTTTTTTTTTTATAGCTAGTTTTATAGTAACCTTTTTTATTATAGCAAAAATATACTTTTATTTATTTTATTAATAGTTTATTACTATTAATAATAAAATTAGTCGATTATTTTCGAAAAAATAATTTATTAATATTAATATTTAAGTTAAAGTTTTTATAAATAGTAGTAGTTCTTAAATTAATTTTAAAAATAGTCCTAAAAATAGTTTTAAAAATAAGTTAATAAAAAAATACTCCTATATAACCGCTACGTTTTTTTAAAATAAACTTTATATAGTTAAACTAAAAAGCTTTAAATTGTTTAAAAGTTTAAATTTAAAGTTTAAACGTTAAAACAAATAATAATAGCTACTAAAGTTTTAGTATTAAAAGAAATAAAATCGGTTAAAACTTTTATTAAAACTAAAAAAAAAGTTTTTAAAATTATTTTAGCTTAAAATTAACTTTTAAACTAAAAAAGTTATTATAAATAAAAATAGCTAGTTAAAAGCTATAGCTATAAATTAGCTTAATATTAAATAAAATAAAAAAATAAAAGTTTAAATATAATTAAGCTAAAGTTTAATTAATAAATAAACTAATAAAAGCTTATATAACCTTTTTTATTATTTAATTATAAAGTTTTTTAGTACGTTTTTTTTAAATAATAATTTTATTTTTAAAGATTTTTTAACTATTTTTAATAATATTAAAACATTTTTATAAAAACTATTTTTTTACTATATTTTTGTTAATAGTTTTAGTTTTAAAGTTTTTATTATATAGTTTATTTATAAAAAACTTTATTATTATACTAAAAATAAATAGTTTAAGTAATAATAAAAAAATATTTTAAAAAATTTTTATTTTAAATATATTTTAAGCTTTTATCCGTTTAAAAAAAGTTTAAGCTTAAAAATAGTAAGCTTATAAAAACTTATTAGCTTTTTATATAAGTTATTAAAAATCTTTAATAAAAAAAGCTATAAAATTGTTTATAAGTTAGGCAAAAAATTATTTTTATAATATTATTTTAAAAATAGCAAAATTAATATTTATTATAATATTAATTAAAACTTATTTAATAATAGTTTAAATAATAGTTAAACTATTTATAAATATAGCAGTTTTATTTTCGTATAATATATTAATAGCTTTAATAATTTTAATATTATTAAAAATATTGTTTAAGTAGTTAATTTAATAAAATTTATATTTAATTTGTTAAAGCTATTAAACAGCTAAATTTTTACTATTAAATTTACTATAGTTAAACAAGTTAAATATTTATTTAAAATATAAGTTTTAAATAAAGTTTATAAAAAAATTCTAAAAATAATTTTTAGTTGTATTATTTAAGCTAGCTATAGCTTTATTTATTTTAGTAGTAAATATAATAAATTTATATTAATTTTAAAGTATAAAAAATAACAAACTTAATAGTTAGACCTAGGTTTTTATAAAGTAATACTATTAAATAAAAACAAAGGTTTTAAATAAATATAATAAAAAATAGTCCGATATAAAATAATAAAAATAATTATATATATAACTAGTTAGTTTGTTTAACAAATATTAAAAAAAATTTAAAAAGTTTAAAAAATTAAAAAACTTAGTTAATTTTAATTAAGCAATTAAACAAATAATATAATTAATATTAACGGTTTAAAAATAAAAAAATAAAAATAGTTTTAAAAAAATAGTTATAAAGTATTAAAACAAAAAAAATTTAAATTTTACGGACATAAAAAAAAAAAAAAAATTTAAAGTAAAAACAAGGTGTAAAATTAACCTAAAAAAGAAACAAAAAACTACTAAAAGTTTAAAAAATAAAAAAAAAATCTAAAAATATTATAAAGTCTAAAAAATACTTTACCGAAAATACTAAAAATAAGATTATAACTAAAATAATAAAGTAAAATAAATAAAAAATATAAATTAATTAAAAAAGAAAACTTATTAGCCCCTAATGTAAAAAAATGCTAAGTCTACTATAAATATACCTAAATTAATATAAAAAAGTAGTATATACCCTATAATAATATAATGGTTAAACAACTAGTAACTAGGGTAAGTGCGACTGACCTACCAACTTATATAAGTAGGCCACTAAGCCTAGAATATCTGTTGATATTTATTCCAACTACCGCATCCTGACATATGTTGACTAAGCTGGACCGGGCGCAGGGGCCGGCTCGTTGGAGCGCTGGCCTAGTCAAGATCGAGGGCTATAAGGCTTACGCGGCCCAACGAAGTAAGATTATGGACTTTGCCGCTTCTACTTCAACTAGCAAAAACTCTGCTTCCTATGTATTCGCCTTATTTCTCATGAATGCATAGAGCGCCGATTCTAGGGTTTAATGGTGAATGATTATATTGTTGTCCGCTCAGGGCCGAGAGTTAAAGGCATAACTTTTCCGTGAGACAAAAATCCTTAATAGGTGACACTGCATTTCTATGGCGGATGGTCCAGGCCTCCGTTCAGTAAACTTACTGTCAGAGAACTAGTAATGACGTTCTATGATTTATCTACGCTCTATGCGATAACCTTCTCTTTACACTCAATGCTAGATAGCCATTAGCCTAGGTACTTCAGAAATGTCTATATCACAAGAAGCATTACTTACCCGTACTTCTCCTTCAACTCTTTGATTAAGGGGTTGTTAATCTTTGGGGACATTGGCGCAAGAATACCCTTCTCGGAGATGACGCCGTTAAGGACTTGTTTCACAGCTGTAAATGGAACGTTAGAAATCTCTTCAATTATACGACTCAATTTTCGATTGTGGCTCTGAGCAGCTGGGTAAGACCTTGAGGAAACCAAGTTACTTACCGACGGCACAAGGCACTCCAACCACTCCAGGGTAAATGGAATGTGTTAGTTGAGATCACCAAGTTTGGGCTTCGGAAATTCGCCAAAGCATAGTGGTCCCAGACCTAAACAACGGGCCTGTACTCACTATTGAAGAGTTAGTATCGAACTCAAAACCGAACTGGAAGCCGCTATACGCACCATTTTGCCATTGCTGAGTAGCCTCCCGAACCCACTGGAGCACCATACTCGCATAGTGTAGAGGTTCTCGTTTCTCTGCTGCCAGCCTTGTTCTCGATCACGAACTTGTGCTGAAGCATAACAAGGTCTGTGATATTTATATCAGCTTTGAATGGGCTTGCGATATGTTGATGTCTACGCAAAGTTTACTTACCGCGCTCGCCCTCTTCGAACTGCATCTTCTGCTCTAGAGTGGCACAGAGGGTATCAAGTGGGTTACCCTTGGGGACGATCTTTTCTGGTGAAAACTGTATTACGATGTCAGTTTTACTCTTTATAGAAAAGCATAAGATGGTTAATATGCGCCTGTGGCACGCGCGGTGTTTACCTCGTGTGAGGTAAAAGAAAATAGTGACGCGAGGGCGACTTACTAGCCCGATCCACCTAAGCCCTGCTAGAAGCTGTTCGCTTTGCTCATTATTTTTGAAGCTTGCTTTGGTGGTGATGGTCGAGATAAGATCTTGCTCGCTATTCCCAGATGCTCCGAGGATCTTCTGAGTAGCCTCATTCCATGGAATCGACTGCTTCAGGGCATTGTTTTCATCGTCACTCAGGAAGCCCACTATAATCACAATTAATGATCAATTCAGGAAATTTCTGGGAACGGAATCCACATGGATCAAACCCACAGTCAACCAGCAACTTGATGAATTCCCTTCATATCATGATATTAGCATCATTCTTCTATTGAGTTCTGTGGTGACCTTTGATACTGGCTGAGTTGCATCGTTGCATGGAACATGCGGTTGCATTCTCGCCAACATCTCTTCCCACCTAGAGCCAAAGGTGACGAAAATGAGTACGCGGGGCTGCTTACGGGAATCCTCCATATCTGAGAGTACCACGAATAATGGTCTGAGCCTCTGGAATGTTGTATCTGCGATACAGTTGCGTTAGATATAAGCTTGCCCTAAAGAGGAGAACGTTGACGGACCGCTCCTTGTATGGTGTAGAATCTCTGTTAGGATACGCAACAAATGCGAATCCAGGATAAATCGGATAGGGCTTTGCCTGGGCCATGAGCTCGGGTCCCGCGACATTGACGATCTTTCCGCCCTGGTAGTAGCTGGCGGCATTTCGTAGAGCCAAGAGCACACCCCTACATATGTTAGCTGCGAGAACAAGATCGATCGTCATCTGTGTTTCCCCTAGACAAATCGGGGTGTCTCTAACGGCCTGGAGTTCGGGAGGACAGAATATACCTGGATGACCAACTGAATTTATACCCAAGAGGATTTCCAGAATCCTCTAGATTAGGTCAGTACCTTTCTTTAACATGGAATCATAGTAGCTCAGGAACCCATACCAGGTGCGGGCACTGCAACACTCGGAGTCAGTAAAAGCCATTTGGAGTGTGATTTGTGAGGGTTTCATACATCCTCCACAGTAGGACAAGAAGGACAGAATCTTGCCTCCGGCCTCATGGACTTCGGAGATGGTCTTGATGGCGTATAGGTGCTTTTCAAGTTCGCATTGTTAGCTGTGCACGCTCAAGAAGCGATTAGGTATGCAATTCGGCAACCTGTGTGGTCGCGGACGGCGGCGGGGGCATGCTGTGGGGGATCTCTGGGCGAAGAAGCTGCTTACGTCGATACCAGGGTCCAGACCAATCTCATTCATAACAGTTATACCAGCGTCTTTGCATTGCTGATCGAGCTCCAGCATGGCCGGCGAGACGTAACTTGTAGTGACAACATGTCTTTTCTGTCGTATAGCGCTCTTAATCACCGTGGCGTGGAATGTGTACGGGATAAGCGAGATAACTAGGTCGTTCTTTGCCACCTCAGCATCGAGGGCCTTGTCGTCATTAACATCGAGGGAGATAGGATAAGCGTTCTTGACGCCCTTGGCAAGCCCTTGGGCCGTTTCAAGAGTTCTGCAAGCTGGAGAATGTTAACAGTGGGCTGGGCGATGCTGCGTTCGGAGAGCTTACCGACGGTGACCTTGATGCCAGCGTCACTGAGGATATCGAGGGTAGGTCGCGTCACGAACCCCGCACCCAGCATAAGAACTTGTCTGGTGGATGGTTATTAAAAACTCATAATGAAGCAATGAGTAACCTTACCCTTGCGCCATGGTTTCAATAGCGTGTATGGTACACGTTTTTCAGGAAGAAAGCGTGTAGAAGAGAGTATAAGGTTGGAACATCGCACGTTTACTGTTGGTGCTGTGACTGACTGAAGAACCCCTCCAACTTTCTGACGGGAGCTGATTGCCGAATTCGGAACCACAACTCTATCTGCTCGCGCTAAGGATATTTTAATGGAGCCAGGCCTCTCCGGCCCGGCTTGTCCTTGAGCTTGGTAGGTACTTACAAGTACTTAAGTACATATGACGGGCCCACATCCACCTACATGTACTGCATTGGATGCATGTGCTTATCCATCCTCTGTCTGTCCAGTGCCGCTACAACAATATCTAGGTACAGTAAAAGAGAAAGCAGTAACTGGTTTCCTTCTCTTTTCTACCTTCTATAGAGAGAGATATAGAACGATCCCTTGGCATCAAATTTCCCCACCTACGTTTCTAGGTAGGCTTCGGTTGTTTGTGAGGTGGTTTTAGTATGCTTGGATATCCACCACCCCTTACGTTGCCTTAAATTGGAGTGTTAGGTCAATATATAACTTTATATCATATATTCTCGTCCAATATCTGTCATCTTACCTCTTTCCTACCTGTGTCCCGTATCCTCTAAACACGAATGCCTACTGCCCTGAGCTTCAATACGTGTCGTCTTTGATTGGCCGTTCAGCTAACTTCTTAGTGGCCTGTACTACTAACCTCCTCCGCCATTCTTCCGAACTACTGTAGTTTACGTCACACGTACCGACAGACTGAACCTAGATCCGAGACTGCAAACCTCTATATCATGTATATAGTTATACAAGTGTAAGACTTCGTGCGAGGCTTTAGTTCGTACTGCTACCCGGGTTTGCATGATTATATACCTGATCAGCTGAAACAGCAATGCGAGGGGAAGGTTAGGAATTATTCGTGAGGCTATTTAGACATATAGATTCTGGATCTCCTAGTTGGCCGGAGAGGGGACAAGACCTGTATTGCTCCCCTTTACGCCTCGAAGATTATTGCAATTTGAATATCCTTCCAAGCCCTTGTTATGGTTTAACAGTCCGTTTCTGCTCTTCGCCTCATCTTCTGTGTACTGTTTTGCACGATCTCCGCTGTACTCGTTATACGTATAAAAGGAACAACCATAGTCTTCGGAGCGCAATCGATACGGGCTTCACTTTCGTAGACCGAATCGGTTCTCCAAATCGCAGTGGCAAGTGTGGAAACCGGCCCCTTAGATTGGGGCACCATATCCAGGTCAATATGTTTACAATACATTGCGTACGTAGAAATTGTGTTCCTTGGATATTATAGCGGCGTTATACAGTTCGTGGAAATAGAGCGATCCTTATTCTAGTATGTACACTAGGTTAGTAGTAGCTATTTTCCTAGCCCATATTGACGCTGTGTGCTTTTCATTTACTGTAGTGACCTACCCGAGCGTAGCCATTGATTATAGTGGTGATACTTCAAGCAGCAAGATTTACGAGATGTTTACCCCAGATTATTCAAGTAGATGTTTTGTGTAATACGCGGAGTATAGTACAACTACATAGAAGTGCGCTCCTAGCTCTACAGCTTCTTTCGCCGCAGCTTACTCAGCAGTCAACTCACCAATCCGCCTCTCGATCTCAGGCACTTGTCTCAGCAAGACTTCGAGATCCTCCTTCTCGTCTTCCAGCTGCAGCCTCCTCTCGGCATCAAGCTTTGTGAAGACGTAGTTGCCCTGCCCGTCGAACTGTAGAATCCTGCTGTGGTATTTCCAGAGACTCCGCCGATGACTGACGGTCATGAGGGTGATGCCCAGCGCCTTAGCGTTATCGTACATGATCTTCTCCGTCTCTAGCGTTACACTGCTCGTACACTCGTCGAGGATCGCATACCGAGGCTTGTGGTAAAACAGACGAGCCATCGCCACGCGTTGTTGTAACCCCCCCGAAAGAACATCTCGCCATTCGGCTTCGGCATCCCAACCTTCCGGGTAAAGATCTACCAAATGCTCAAGGGATAGAATTTTCAAGATGTCAAGCAGCTGGGCATCAGTTACTTCACGTGCTCGTACTGCTCGTAGGCTATCCGGGTAGGTAATCTGTTGTCGCAAACTGCCTCGAGATAGATAAGGTCGCTGGGGAATGTAGAAAATGTCTGTGAAAGGAGGCTTGTGCACAGTACCACCATAGACGGGCCACAGGCCACCCAGGATACGAAAAAGACTTGACTTGCCGCAGCCATTCGGTCCAACGACTAGGAGGTGATCGCCTTGCTTTAGCGAAAATGACAATGCTTTCACGAGCACATCACCATTCGGAGAGATGATAGGGACGTCGATAAACTCGATATCCTTGCTTTCAACCACTTTTCCACGGCCTTTCAACACCGCTTCGTGCTCTTCAGTTCCTGAGCTTGATACAAGCTTCTTCTCGAAATGACCCGCTTGTATGTCATCCATCACGTCTAACAGAGATGCGACACGGGATGTGTAGCCTGCCAGTTCCATAATTTCGCGGTAAGAAAACATAATTCTGCCAAAGGCATCTGATGCGCTCAACAGCATACGGCGGTTTGTAACGAAAGTCTCTGTACGGTCGCCCATGCTTACGGCGTCGCTCAGCTGGCCCGGGAGCTTGAAAAATACGGGGACACTGCATAGCAAAAGGCCTAGTGCTCCCCAGAAGTATTTTATGACGAAATCCTCCATAATGCCATGGTAAAACCGCCGACGGAGGATGTAATTCACATGCTTGATAAGGGTAAAATATCCCTTGTCAAGTGTGTCTTTCTCCGCCTCGTGGCCGTGGTAGAGAGCTACCTCTTCACTATGATCGATAAGCCTCGAATGTTGGAACCGAAACTCGCCTTCTAGTCGTGCTTCATCGGCCACGTATTTACCGAAGGGCGGAGTAAGGGCACGCATAACGTTGGCCGAAAGCTGGACAAGTAGAGACATGAATACAACGCCTTCACCACCAACGCTTTTTGATAGTGACCATGTGTATATTGTCTGCAAGGTGGTTAGCTGGAGTGACATGAACTGGCAGACTACGGTGCGTACCATATCCAGCAATGGCTTGGCTAAATTACTGTACAGTTCGGCCAAGCTATTTGAGAACTTGGCAACATCTACGGATATCACCTGATCGGGGTTCTTTATTCGATCGTCCAAGGCAGATATGCCATAGAACGTGAGCTTCGAGAGGTATTTGTCGTGTATGTGCTGGGTTAGTCGTGTTCGGTATTTGAGAGAGAGTTCGGCCTGGTGGTAGGATAACTAGAACGAGGATCCATTATCAGCAACCACGCGATCAGTGTTTGAGGGCCCAGGTACTACTATACTAACCATTGAATTCGTAAAGGTCGCAGGTACTGCAATCAACATCCACCATACTATCCTCGTCAAAAACTCCTTGCCACTTCCTTTCACGAGCGCCTTGACAATAGCACCATCCATTTCCGCGACCTTTAAGCTGATAACGGTGCGTACGATAAGGAAGAAGCTGTGACTTAAAAGCATCCTGGCCTCCTTGCTGGAAGCGTCGGGTACGACGATTTTCAACAGCCTCAACAAGGAGCGGAAGAACTCACGATTAAGTTCGACTTTCTTCTTACTGGACGAGTCCTGCGTATCGCTTGATGTGGTGCCAGAGCGTCGCTTAGCAGCTTCACGGGCAGAAGCGGCCTTTTGCTCGGAGACGGCATGGCGGATACGGTTTACGAGGGCGAGCACCAGCGTCAGATAAACGGCGCGAGAGATGCGCGTACGGTTCGAGACGTATAGCTCGACCAACTGCGAAACGACGCGCTTGATCGACCGGTCGGGCAGAGTTGGTTTGGAGAGTACCGCCATCGCGGCGAGCCCGAATGGGATGCGCTCCCTACGCGCCTCAGCGTGTTACGGGGTGTTGGATGGACGATAATCGGAGCAATTGGTGACGGTGGTCAACCCATTAAGCGCGTCGTACGATGATGCGCAAACAATTCTATGTCGGTAGATTTCTATGTGGTATTACATGATTAATACGAAAGGCGGTGGTTGTGGACGAGCAGCGCTTCGCGGGCTATGCGAATGATGGAATTGGGGAAGTCTGGTGATGGTCCCAGTCGCAGATATGTTCCTCGGCGAAAGCCTGCATTCTCGGTCATTGCATACAGGTAAGCGTGACGTCGGGCCAGCTTGCATGTGATTTCCCCAGGTGCTTGGCAAGCTCACTAACCTCATCGAGACTGGACACCAAAGCAGTTGCCCCAAAATGTGGCTGGTGACAGTGCACGGTGAGGTGGGGTCGAATAAATGCCTATATCCGACAAGACGCCACCATCGCGGGGTTCTACTGTACAAGAATTTCGCGACAGAGTGGCGTTGATTAATCTGAATCAACTTACTTTTACAGCCATCGCCTGTACGCCTTCAAGTCCTCGTAACGGTGCAAATTTGTGCGACTGCTCTCCTCTTAGCAAGATGGCAGAGGAAGAGGAAATCGCGGTTTATGACGAGGTCGAGATCGAGGACATGACCTTCGACGAGACGCTCCAGATCTTCCACTACCCATGCCCATGTGGCGACCGGTTCGAGATCGCACTCATGGACCTTCAAGACGAGTCGACCGATATAGCCGTGTGTCCCAGTTGTAGTTTGATGATTCGAGTCATCTTCGATCAGGTTTGTGAACAACAAACATGGCAAGAAATTGCGAGGGCTGTTTGCGACGTGAAGTTGACGGTTTATTCGTAGGATAATCTTCCTCGGCCTCCTCCGGAGGATCCTCCGCAAGAACCTGCCGAGCAGCAGCAGCAGCAGCAGCAAGTCCCCGTCGCCGCGTGAACAACTTGTCTAGTCTCTCAAGTAGTATAATGGGAGAGCTATGTGACCAAGTGCCCTGTCCACTCAACGCAGGAAGAGTTACAGAGCGAAACACTACAGTGTCGCGAAACACCAGCGCGGACGTCAGCGCGATCCTGGTCGCCCCTAAATTCTATGCCACGGATTCCACACGCCATCTGCAGCCTTACGGCCGTCAATGTGGCCATGCGATGACCCGCCGCGCGAACAATGAAGTCTAGGAGGATCACCTGTAGAGAGGTTCGTTGCCTCCAGCTGATTCCGCCAGCGACATTTGGTGGTGGCATGGATAGAAAGCGTACATCACGTCGTATTTAGCGCGGTATTGATGGGGATGTATTGGAGATTCATTATTGACTATCGTCGGTCGCCGCAATGAAGGGGTATATAGAAGCAAATCAATATAATCCAGAACGCCGTTTGCTGCCCAGAAACCAGTCGTGCCTCTTGGTACCGTCGTTTCCCGTCCAGTCATGCTACCCCAATCGCCTCAACCACTTCCAAACTCCATTGAAATGCGAAAATAAATTACGTGTTATCTCGTTGTCATAACAAGACGAGCCCAGCGGCCGAGAATACGACCAATCCCATGACAGATGCTCCGACTGCAGGCTTATCTGATACAGCTGTCTTCAGAGGCGGTAGAGCGTTGGTGATAGTCTCTGTGCTGTTGTCTGTTTCCTCGTTAGCTACCCTTTTCGTAGCACTGACGTCTCCAAGAGACTGCGGGGCTGTAGGTAGTATCATACCCGAGCCCAATGGTGTTAATTTAACAGCACCAGCGGAGTGCGTTGCCAGACCCTGACGCAGCGCCATTGCGCTCGGGATAGCTGCAGCGAGGAAGATGTCGCGTAATCTCATTGTGGGCAAGCCACAACAAGCCTTGATGTTATGAAGCTTGATATGCAGCGCAGGATGCTCGACCAAGTGCAAATGGACGTTGGATACATGCAACGCTTCTAAGGCGTTAAAGGAACTCAGTGTGAGGGAACCCAGTCAAGGCAGGGTTGGGGGTGTAGACGCTTAAACGAAAAGCTCTTCGCCAGCCAACAAGAGCCGGGCTTGAGGATGTCGCTGACGCAAGCTGATAGCTATAACAAAGGCGAAAGGGCGAACGGATAGCCCCTGTCGTACAAGATCCGATTGCAAGGTTAGGCAGGGTATATTATATGGACGTTTGCCGTGTTTGCTGCATGACATAGTCGTTGCGAAGCGAGACCAACCCAGAAAATAAATGAACCACGGAACGGGACCAGATGCTCCTAAAAAGCTTGCCAACTGCGGCTCGATTGTAGCCCACCGGTACATACCGAAACTAGATAAACTAGGTATAGAACTAGGCAGTGGCTCCATCGATCACTAACGTTTGCGAGGGCCAGATTATCGGACTACACACAGGAAACTGGAGACTTGTTATGGTGTGGATCGTATTCCTCCCTTGTGCCACACTTGTTTGCTTTATTTGGCCGTGGTAGCTACCAACTTCCTAGCCCGCCAAGGAATGGCGCTGTGGATCGATGGAGCAATCACGAAGCATTCCAAGCAGGGCTGGCTGGCTGGTTGACCGGTACATAGTATTTCGTGCCAGACCTCGTGCCACCAACAGAAAAGGTACGAACACCTACCATGGTAGGTTAGGCGCACATAATCTACTCGTTGGTACAGCACACATAGTGCACCCAATGTCTAAAACCAACAAGTGATATGATACTTATTTTAGCGCGCTCCTCAAATCCAGACCAGCACGGGACGCAGAAGGCGTTTGGTCGATGGGGCTGCGTATGCGTAATCCGTCGCGCCGCAACGAAAGCAGGGAACGTTCTGAAACGCAAGCTGACGAACAACTTACGGTCTCCTGATCGGGCAACAGAGACAAAACAAAAGTGGAGTGCGATCTGCCCGTCTGCAGTATGCAGGACACGGATTATACATATAGTACACACTGCTACAGTACTATGTTACGTATGCAGCGATGCACTCTCGGAACTACCCTTGTCTACTTGCGTCAATTCTTATTCTTGATGGAGGGTGATATTCTTGGCCTGCTTGTCTTGTTCACCAAGCCGTGTGGTGCCCCTTGCCGAAGAGCCGATTAAAGCTCACGACCAAAGCTCATATGCATATGCAGCCCATCAACCTGAGGGTGACGAGTCAGGGTTCGTTGAACTGCTTATCAACGAGCGGTTATTCCATGATCAAGCCTGATCACTGAGGGGGGTGCAATGACTGCGGGCATAACAAACTAAAGTAGGTGATATAGGCTGAGCAAATAACCGTGCATACATACTTCCTTACCACCTACTTTAACATATACTACCGAGGCAGGTAGACACAGGTAGGGCTAGGGCGAATAGGCGAGTTGAGCTGAGGATGCTCCATCAATATAATGCGTAGCAGGGGCCTGATCAAGGAAGAGCTCGGCGTTATTTTTGGGGCTATTCCTATCTTCTGCCAAGCTTGACTGCCTTGGTGTGTACTATGTAAAAATAAAGCCCAAGGTCCCTCGTGTGTGGGCGGCCGGTCCCGCCAAGGTTAGCGCGGTATAACCGGTAGAGATATGCCTATTCGGTAATGCTGTCCTTCACTTTTCCTTCTGTCAACGAATCTCTGACGTCATCGTGCTTCCAAGTTTTCTGATTAGGAACAACCTGTCGCTGAAGCCTGTTGTGGTTATCTACTTATGGGGTCATAGCTCTTAATCCGCTCATGCTATTCATCAAATACCCCACATATCCATATTCCGGGAAGCATAAGAAAGACGGCAATTCTCTCCTCATCGCACTAAGTAGGTCACTCACGACTCGAGCGTGTGGTCCTACCTGTGAGTAAGACTAATCGATCAACCAATAACTCCGACTCTGCAGAAGTTGAACTGGGAACGATGTCCTAGCCTTGGCGCACATGAGTTTTCAGGTCAGCGTTATCAAATCTCATCTCGACACATGATGTTTGAAGAGTTTGATGATTTAGTAAAACACTTTAGCGTTTTTCAACTATTGAATTGTGGTTCAAGGCCAATACTTGTTACTTTTGTGTGCCAGGCACCCATAGGCCTCGGGATTTGGAATGATGGACTGCTTTATTCTATCCTATACTTATACCCGGGTAAGAAAGCCCTTATGGTATCTCATATGCTCGATTAAAATTCCAGTATTGTACAATATAGTGGTATTTTCACTTCGATTCAATGGATATGAGCCATTTCTGGACTTCTCTGTAACAGGTATGGTAATGACACGACCTTTCTATCAAATCAGTCTAAGGGAGGTGCGTGGGTAAAATTCGAGTCGTAATCGTTGCGATCGCGCCTCGAGAAATGGGTTGTAGAAGTTGTGCGGTCTTACCTTTCACAACTATACAAATACGGAATATTCTACATCTTTTAGGCTGGAACAACTTTCAATAGACTTTACTACATCGAAAGTAGCTAGCTTTCAATGAATGATTCAGATCACTCGTGATTCTACGGGCGGAATCTAACATATTTGAGACCTGATTGGTGATGAAGGGCCGATGATATACAGAAAGCTATTCAAAATTCTGCAACATATCTCCCTCGCGACCTAGGCTCATGAGGAATCATTTTTCTTCGGCCAGGATTATTCGATGTATACATTTTTGCCTTATCACAAAAAAACCCGTGACGTGCTATTGCTGTGTTGGCCGACGGAGAAGGCCAAATTGAGTAATAGAAGTAGTCTTTAAAATCAATAATATTTTATAGACGCGGACTCCTTTTACTGTAGGAAATGAGATTTTTGTAACTGTTGTCTCTTTTACCAACGTCAACGATAAATCATCCGTTGATGTGAGCTGTCGTAGATTCTTGGAAGATCAAAGCCAAGTTCTCGGTGTCTAGTCATATTTACGAGAGCTTGTTACTACTATATTCCACGGTAGGGACCTGTCAAAAGAATCCGTTGGTAGTATGACGTACAAGAGAAGTGACAGGCTAATGGAGTTGTGATTGAGAGTGATCAAATTCGGCCAACCGAGAAGAATCGCATTGATTATAGAGAGCCGAACTAAATATATAGCACAGCGATAACGGCCTTTCTATGTATCTAATACCGCCTCAGGTCCTGAATGAGGAGCTCGACCGAAGTAGCCTCACGGAGTTTGAGGTCCTTAGCAGTAGCCCATTCCCGAACAATCCCTAACGCGTCAGATTGCTTGAGATAGTAGCGGATATCCCTAACCGGAATAGTAACCCTAGGTATCAACAGGGCGGTTTTGGGGCTTGACTTCTGTTCTAGAATATCTATGACTGCTGGCTAAATAGCTTAAGAGCTTGCAGTTCTTCGCTGAAAGAGATATTATGTATCCCGCCCATGTTTATTTGGCGGAGAGGATTCCAAAGGCGATATTCTGCTTTCCCAATAGTCATCTGCTCTTGTCTTGTGCGTTATGGTTACTCATCGCGAGCGTCTGTACGTTAGGTAGTAACTGTCTTTGTTTTGGTAGACTGTTTGCCAGATGGCGCTCCTAAATACTGAAAATTTTACATAAGTCAATTATAACAGAAGGTTTATTATACGAAGTCTTATTTGTAGAGTAGATGAGCGCATTATCATCTTCTCAGATGAGAGTAAAGCGATAACCGGATGTATGTGTGGGTTAGGAATTACCCAGTAAAACGCCTAAGATTTGATCATGGACGAAGCTTGGCAGAATGACTTGCGATTCAGACGAATACATGTAGTCAGGACATACATGTAAACAACATTGAAGCAAGTTCGTAGGTTACCTATCAAATGACAAGACAGCCCGTACCTGTCCATATGGAGGTAACCTCTTTGTTAGATGCATCTAAACGTTTTGCGAACATGCGATACATGCGTATATAGATACTCCGGACCGTCCCGGGCCGCCAGCCCCAAGCCAGGTAGGCACCTGTAGGTACCTACCTCAGCTATCACTTGCACTTAGCCTGTCAAATATCGGGAGGACCCGACTAGCCACGACACAGCCACGACGCTGACGCACGTATAATGAATGAATGCCATTGTCACCCCTTCCAGATCCGACAACAGCGAATGCTAATCAAGCCGATAGGGTTTTCTTTAGAACGCTACTAGTACTTTATACTTATTTACGTGGCCTGACCCAATGAGAGGTACCTAGGGTACCTGGGTTTGCTGTAGCCTGCTTTGGTGGGGTGACGTCGTCGGGATACTGCTGGTCTACTTGTGTTTCTCATTCAAGTTCTATACTTACTCGTTTGAAGCCCGACGTTCCGCCAGTTGTGAGCGTGCCTGAAGTGTTGAACCACGACTAAAGGCCACGGAAATCTGTTTGCTCTCCTTCCCTCTTCATCACAACCAGGCCATCCGCAGGCAGTGAATCTGAAGTTGTCTTATGCGCCGCACTGCACACTGGCTATGAACGAACATGTTGAGGCACGGTCTCTGGCCGCGTTAAATCAACTTGCCGCGAATCCTCCTAAATACCCAACGAAACCGAACGAGATAAAGCAGGATCCGCTCACGCTTTACATTTCCAGAGTTCCTGGCACGAGGGGTACGTGCAAAGAGCCAGATGCTGACTATGGCGCAACCTGACTGACTGGTTTTGTAGACATCATCTTGTCGACATTGAAACCGCAGATCAAGAACGTAACAGCAGAGGATGTTGCCAGTTCGCTTTACTACGTGCATTTTCAGACGCCTGAGGACGAACTATTGACACCTCTAAATCAGCCCTGGCACCCCTCTTCCCCCAAGTCGAGCGGTGAAAGCCCACGGACTCGTATTCATCGAAAACCCTTGCCGAACGTACCAGGCCAGCCCGCACCAGGAGCCACACCCGTCGCGCCAGCAACGCCGCCAGGCAAAGAAAACCATGGTCATGGGGCGCCAACCCGAAAGCATCCAATGGAGTCGGTCCCGTATGGTCTGTCAGAACACCAGCCGGCTGCACTGACGGGAAGTGGCCACCGGATGCCTTTAAGTCCCGCCGACAGAGTCGGACAGAATGTCCCACCATTACCCAAGGTACCCCGTCCTCATTTTCACGAACTACCTCACGTCGAAGAGCAGCCCCCGCCACCCCTTCCCAGTCGTCCTGGAAACACACCTTTCCCAGGCCCGATTGAGCCATCTTATCTAATCCCCGAACCCGCCGCGGGCGCACATGCTTTATCATCTACGAAGCGACGACTCTTCACTCCCTTCTCTTTAACGCTTATCCGGAGAGACCCGAGTTCAGGGCAGCAATGGAATGTTGGGAAGGTCGCGTCTTTCCAACTCGAAAACCTTGACCTTATCGATGATGAAAAACGCCACCAAGCCTCCGCCTCTATTCAGATTCACTTGGAAACATCTGGATATGCCAAGTTCCGTGGTATGCCGGCGGGATCCGAAGCAGGCTTGCGGGGCAGCCTTGATCTACGGCCGGGTAGCTCATCTTCGACAACAAGGCACTTCCCCCACGCTCCAATATCCATACCTACCTCGGGTGCGTTCGAGCGCCAGGTCAAGATGGCATACTCACCGTCATTTACAGCTGGCCTTCGACGGCATTTTCGAAGCCGGAGTTCCGTAGACGAGGGCCGGCCCACTTCTCCTGTCAAACGTCCCGGTCACGTACGGGACAATAGTCAAGCATCTATTGGGTCCTTTGGAGGGGACTTTGATGGCGGCGACGCACCCATCATCACGCAACCTGCGCCGGGTCTTAAGCCACGGGGCTACGTATTTTACAGCCCCTGGAATGGACGCTGTGAGTTTGTGACAGGAAAAGCCGGACGCGCTCTGAAATGTAGACACATACTTCCGTCCTACGGCGGTGGGGTCTACAACCCACTGGTCGAAGGACCCGATCCTGAACACGGGGAGGAGAAGGCGGATGATGCGCGACCTATCAGCGAGTTGCGATTTAATCTTCCTAGCAACGAGCTATTGGCGGATAAAAAATCTGCGGAGGGTGGTATGAGAGCAAGGGACCACATACAGAGCCAATTCAACAAGATGATGGCCAAGGCACAAGGTTTGGAAGATGGCGACGATGGAGACTTACACTTCGACCTAAGTCTTGGCCGAGAAAAGGCGGGCGGTGGTAATAGGGGCAAGCGGGCCAAGATGGGGAAGCTCATCATCTTTGACGAAGGACTCAAGATGCTTGATCTCGCAGTCGCTGCGAACGTAGGCATATGGTGGACTACCTGGGAGCGGACTTATTGACACGCCTTAATACATCATGCGGGATTAGAATGAGAAAGATCAAATCTGTAGCGAAGGAGTATACGAATGAATGTAGACTAGCTTATGATAATAAAAGCGGCAGATTATCGAATCCGGGGAGTACCATACATAGTACAGTGGTCGTCCTCTTATCCGTAACTCGTAAGAGCGTAAATAGACGAGCCAACCAATCATAACATAATTTCATTTTTGGTCGATTATCTACGTACTTGTAGTAGTCACAAATCGCAAATCCTACCAACCAACAATGAACACTTTGATCCGACTGACCGACCCCGTACCCTGCGACGGGCGGGATATCCCGTGTACGGTATATGTAGGCGAATATGCATTTATATGCACTGTACCGTATGCGATAATCCGTTAATAGCCAGCCCCGTCTGGTCAAGCCACACTGCCCATCCAGTTGCTAGGTAGGTACCTAGCTTCAAGCGTATTCTCTAGCACGACCAAGCACAGCTGTCGCTGACCCTGTCGCAACCAGAAAAGGCAGGCAGGCAACCACACAAACCGTCACATAGTAGCTAGCAATTGACGGGAAACAATGTTTCCCACGCTTATACGACGACTGGCGACCGGCCCACCCGTCGCGCCAAGGCTCCGCAACGCGACGAGAACGGCGCCGCCGGGCATCTACGCCAACAGCCGGTACAAGCCGAAGAAGGTGTGGCCGCCCGACTTCTCGAAGCTCTCCGAGAAGGAGCAGTTCCGGTTCGAGAGGCGCTACAAGCGCCGCGTCAGGCTGGCGACGGCGCGGCCGCGCTGGGATAAATTCGTCAGGTTGGCGCAGCTGGGAAGCGTTACATGTGAGTGCAAATCGGTGCTGGCCGGGGGTGGGGATGTTTGGAATTGTACATACAGCCTATCTGCCTGGGTTGAAGTAGGAAGCAAGATGCGCGCTAACCTCGTGCGATTCGCTTAGCTGTGCTCGTGTACACGGTCCTATTCATGGATTGGGATACGGAAAAGCAGCCTTTTGAGGGGGTATGTGTTTCCCACGCTCCGACTCTAATGGGGGAAGTTGAAAAGTTAACTTGCGACATTAGATCCGAAGCAAATTTTGGGGTGCCATAGGTGTCTTTTCCCCGAAGCAACGATACGAACGACAGCGACCAGACCTGCCGACGACGACAGCGGACCAAAAATAAGAGACCCTGTACACTACATACCCCTCACATCTCAAATCGCATTGGGTGGAGTTACGGACTTTGTTGAGATACCATATAATGTTATAGTGTGTATAAAAATATCTATACCAAAGCGCAAGGCGAATGCTCGCTTCCTTATTCTCCGAATGAGTTTATCCCACACGCCCCATGCCAGGGAGACCGCACCCAAGAAACGCCGCTGAACTCCGTAAATGCGTATCGCATACCGTGATGTGTGCGAATCACCTGCCCGGCCAAACAAAATTCCCACCCATGCCCAAACCGGCTCCCAGGCCGGTGCCCCTGGACTCGTTGACGGGCCGCTTGGCAACGGTGCCCTGGGCCTTGACGCCCGCGACGATGCGGTCGAGATTCGTCTCGATGACGACGCCGCCGACAATCATCTCGCTAAGGGCGGCGTGTAGTGTCTCGAAGTTGAAGATAAGGTCCAGTTCGCAGACATTCTCGAACAGCTTGTCCAGGGCCTCGACGTACACCTGAATGAGGTCCAGCAGGGCCAGGGGCGATTCGGTGGACGTTGAGATAACGATGAAATACAGGGTCGCGTAGTTGCGGTACGTCACGAGCGAGGGGACGTCATTGTGAGGCTCGGACGAGGATTGCGATGTGCCGGAGGCTGCGAGCAGAGGGGGCAGCGGGAGGAAGTTGCACGCGCCGCTTGGTCTATTGGACACGAGCGCGAAGATCTCGGAGAGCAGACGCTGCTGGATGCTCGTTTCCTAGGCGGTTCATGTTATGTCAGAATCGGACGGTGGGGTTAGGTGAGGTGAGCTGCTATGGCCATTTTAGGAAATACGATGTACCCAAGTCACGCACATACCAGCTGGGTGTAGAATTTGGTCAGGCGAGGCTGACCTTGGCCATTGAAGACCAAGACGGCGTTGATCATGACGGAAGCCGCTTTTCCTCGGACATGAGCGTGGGCGGGGTGTTTCTGGTGTGGAATTGCTTAACTGCCCGTCGCAAACTGCGACACGTGTAGATGCTGCGAAGGCGATCTGCCGTCAGATGCGGCCCGACCGTACGTACGTGGGGCAGATAAGCCAGTGACCTACTTGTAGTGACATACTACCTACCCAACCTAGCGGGGAATTGGCGGCAAAGTGCGGTGTAGCGCTGTGGCTGTGTGTGCATTCGCTGGGCGCTCGGGCCATCGATCTGTCGCGCACCCCGACCAGACTCCGAGAGCGACGCGGGAGGATATCGCTATATCCAATTAGCCAGTACACAGGTACCCGGTACATGCGCCGGGTCTGTCCCGTTGTCTATGGGCGGCTGACGGGCACAAAACGCTGCCGTCTCCCCTCCTCTTCTCCTTCTTCCCTTTCCTCTCCAACCACCTTTTGGGAACCAACCCAACATCTCAACCCTCCGCCGTTCGAGAGAAAGAGCGGCGCAACTGAACAATCCCCCTCACCTGTTTCGATAGTTTTCACCCGGCCTCAGAAGGAGGCCATCCTACCATATCATCATGGCTTACACCACCTCATGCATCGCATACACACCATCCCAGGTCATCTTCTCGTTCTGCCCACCGTGTCAGTCCGACATCCCTTTCCAGCCAACCTAATCCGTGCTTGGACTGGCAGGGTGCCGCGCTTGAGCCTACCGCGGACCTCTTCCAGTCCTTCGGGGGCGACGACACGTCCGTTGTTGCACCCCTGACTAATGATTGGCTCTACGGATACGGACTCGGACTCGGTGACGGCAGCTCGAGTGGAGGCGAGGGAGACGGTCCTCTTGACGGAGGATTGGGCTTGGGTATAGACTGGTCGCTTACCGACTTGGGTTCGTCACACGAGACGACGCCCATCCTTGGAAACGACTTGTCGCCCGCAACAAGCCTCGAAGGTTAGTCATACATCTAGGCATCTATACCCTCACCAGTCATCATCTACCTCTGCCTACCTTTTATCTATGACCAGTCCCGGCCTTGGCCCTAGTCCGACATGGCAACTAACACCCAACACCCAGACATCCTACCCCCTGACGACTCAACCTTTTCTTTGTTCAACTCATTACCCGTTCCAGCCATGCCGTCGGCAACATCAATACCTACAATTCAACCAGATCACTACCCCATGTCGCCTCCAACAGTCAACTACGATCAAGCTCAGCAGTCCAACTCGGGGAAGCGACGCTCACCCCCCGTCGACCACATCACTGCGCTCAAGCGCCAGCGGAACAACGTTGCCGCTCGCAAGTACCGTCAGAAGCGGATTGACCGCATCACTGAACTTGAGGCGGAGCTTGATGAGGTGAAACAGGAACGGGATGATTTGAAGCTTCGCCTCGCGCGCCAGGAAGCCGAGGCGTCCGCTCTCAGAACCATGTTAGAGATGAAATCTGGGGAAGGTCGGAAAAGTTAGCCAGTATGTTCTGCGCATGTCTTATAGGAACTTTGGGTAACCATGAAATTGAAAAAATGTGCCTCTGCTTTCAGACGATGTCGGCTCGTTGGATGTTCTCATATCGTGATGATTGTTCTATGTTTCGATGTAGGGAACGCCTTGTCATCATAGCATGTTTGTTTACCCCCGCGGTAAGGTTTGATATCTGGATTCTGGACTGGGAAACTCACCGCACGCCTCAGTTTTCTCCTCTATTAGATGATTGCGCATCACGATATCGCTTTACGTTTTTGGTTACGTGAGCACATATTCACTTTCACTTTTTACTCTTTTCTCGTTATATATCTACTCAGGTTTCTTGTTGACTTGTCATTATGGTTCATTCTGCGTCGCGACTGAGTGTGTATGATTTCACGATGTCTATTACTCTCTATTCACCGTTCCTGGGCCCGATTTCGCTGCTCATCTGGCACTGAAAGTACTCTACCCTTACCTTACCTTACCTTGTTCCACACGTCAGACGGCGGTTCTTGGAAGTTGCGCACCCGTTCGTTTACAAGGACACTATCCGAACACTCTGGTACAGTACGCTATACGGAAGCCTCCCTCTACCCATCCATCTATGGGGTGCGACACATGTAAATTATCGTCCCAAATCCCGAATGGGGGGGTGTGGGGTCGGATCGATGAGTGAGGATGATTCATAGTGAGGCTAGCCATAATTAGTCCCGGGTGTGTGTGGGTCGCATCGCAGATGGCGGAATTGAAGTCTCTTGGTTGGTGAACCATTATGATTCATATCTTGGCATGGGTTCCTTTTTTGGAAGTGGATGCGCGGGACGGGCAGGACTTTGCGGGATGAATGAATGCGGGTCTCAAATCTCTTTTTCTTTTGTTTCTTTGTTACCTACGTACGTCAGAGATTTCGGGTGAAATACCTGCTCCCGCCTACGTAGATAATAGTTATTAATGCATTTTTTGGGACTTGTCGTTATATTGGATGTCTAGGGGTATTAGTTAGGTTGATGACGTCCTCCTTCGTACCATTAATAGTTGTTTTCGAGTCTTTTCGTAGATTCGACTAGTCTTCGTGTTGGTGTTGATGAAGCGTGGCTTACAAGATGCTTTCCACTCCCCAAATACTGACTGTAAGGCACCACTAAAATTTAAATCAAGCAGCAGTCAATCAGCCCGAGAGGAGAGTAGCTTACCTTCGATTAGGGCACCTAATTAATCGATGTTCACAGCACCGACCCCTAGTTCCGCATTTTGGATTACCGGTTAAACAGTCGCTATTTAATAGATTTTGGTCAGAGCTCTTCCAATGCCCTGGAGGCGATATGTCTGATCATACTTTAATCCCTACTAACACAGACGCCATCTAACCGTGGCCATTCGCTTACCAAAGGTTTTCACAAGAGTTATCCGCCATGAGAAGCCCTCAAACTCAATAACATAGCGGCTAGCGAGTGCCTAAATGAGTTCATAGGCAATGTCATATTCCTATCAACATGACTTTGTAACTTCTAAAAGGCTTACCATATCACACGGGATATTACACTGGCATACTAAATGTCGAAGGGGAAATAGTCTGCTTTTACCAACTTCTCGTAAAGGCTAGGCGTTTATTCGGGAGGCATGAAGCCGCATGTTCCGTTCACGGTCTTTAGCACCACATCATTATCAGCACGTCTAGCAGAGCCTATATTACTAAACTTGACCTATCGTCCTGTTGTTTTCCACATCATGCAAAATATTGAATGATTCATGATTAGACATAATGATAATCGATGCGAGACATCTTAGTTAATTCCACCCACTGCCGGTTTCGGGTCTTAGTAACGTCGCTATTGTCATGCGCGAAAACAAGGGGCCCTGTAGAATCTAATTTGAAATATTTCATGTATTAATCTCAGGGAGATAATTGTTTCCCTTTATATAACACCGCAAGCGATCTTGCTAATATTACTCTGTGGTGATTAATAAGGAGCCTTTATTTTAAAACCAACCGCACGGCTCACAAACAAATCTAGAAAGTAAAATGTTATGAATATCTGCGAAACGGAGCCCTCAGATTCTATCCTAGGTTTATTAGAGGGTCGTTGAGTATTGTTTCATTTCTTCTACTCTCTCATCGGTATCCCATCCTACTTGCCGGTTACCAGAATGGCGCAGTTCTTCTACGGATTAACTTTCGGGAAAAGATGGTTTGATAGCAAGACTAAGAATTTGGCCGCAATCCTATTTGGGCATTTGTAGGCTGTTAAGGTTTGGCCACGTGTTAATATAATTCTTGAGCTTCCTGCCCAGTTGAGTTCATTTTGTGAGATCATCCCTCATTATATACTTAATAGCAAAGCCCAACAACACCACCCACCCCAACTATCTCCGTCAAAATTCGATTGTCGCAAACACGTATACAGTAATAAGTGAAGCCGACACGGGTCCCACAGATCCGCTGCAACACATTCATGATCACAGACCAGCAAAACGCCAAAACATTCAACGCTAAAAGAAAATTATTTTAAGAACAAAGGAAGATATACCATGCGTCCTGACAATAAACTCTACGACATTGTGGTGAAGTGTGGCTGGCGATTCTACCACGGAACGAGAAATGATGGCTGGTTTAGAGTGCCTCGAGAACCTATAGATCGCAGGATCCTATCACAGATATTTTTCTCCGCCTTCCACTCACGAAGTTTGTTCTTTGCCGGTCTCATATTATCGAGCACAATGATTTCGTATTATATTAATGGCGACTACCTTGGGCCGCCTCTCCGTGAAATCTATTGGGTCATACAAATTATGTTGTCGTGGATTATGGGTGCCATGTTTGTTAAGCTCGAAGCGTATCTAGAACTAGATTGAACTAAGCAATTAACGGATGCTGCACCTTTAAATTTTGCTAAAGGCCTGCAAAATATCTAGAAAATTAGAGCCGAAAGAAGAGTAACCAGAAAACGACACCCAACGAAATCCAACCAGCTTATGGAAGACCTTTTTGACGAAACTCGACCATGGTTTTCTAATTCTGAAGGTGTGTAAACCTCCTTTTCTTCACCCAGCGCCATAAAGTATTACCCCTACTAACACCTTCGTTCACAGCGCGAGTTCTTGGGTTCAGGACGGAACTGACCCCCCCATCGCTGGACACGTTAAACTACAGCGGTGACAGCCCGCACCAATATGAATATGAGAACGACGCTGCCCGCGATATCGAGGATGGTCGATCCGACGTTTCTGAGAGCTTAACACATCTAGAGTATGCGACGCTAAACAAAGCTTGGTTGGTAAAGGCATTGGTCTTGACGATGAGGATGAGCCAAACGAAGAGATAGAGACATTACGTAACCAGAAATTGTCTCCCAAGCCTCACAAAAAAGATCCGATAAGCCACGGCGGAGACGCAGATGGCAAAAACGACTATCATAGTCCAACGTAGGCGAAGAGGAATACACTTATAGCGAAGAGGATGACCAATCATCCAGCAGCCAGGGATCCCAGGTGTAATTGCAACGCCTTGGCTCTCCTAAGTTAAGCGCGTACTCTAACATAGACGTCCAACTAAGCTTCAGTGTTCTCGAAATCCAAGAGTCTTGTTCTATTACCATATTGGACGACTTCAGCCCAGGCGCCAAAGTTGAGGAGAGACAATTCCTTGCGCTACGAACCAGCGTAGAAAGTTCGCTATGTAACTTCCAGCAAAGCATAATAAATCGCATGTCAGCATACCTGCAGAAAGAAAAGATGGGAGGTCCAACCGCTTTATCCAGCTCTGAGCCTGCAACGGAATCGAGCACACAAGTCGCGCATAAAGAAGATGAGAGCTACTTAGGTAAACGCACACATCTGGAGCATGTATCTAATATTGAACTTGACAACAAGATACTTGGCCTTGACCTGGTAGAACTGCAAAGTTACATCACGCGCTTGAAGCAAAGGGCTAAAGACCTGGGAGCACTTGGATCAAACTTTCGACAAACTTATTCGTACTGTACGCTTCACTGGATTATAGAAATTGAAAAGAGCTCGGAATCTTCGAAACATAAAAGCGTATGGCAAAAAGCCCTCTCGTCTCCATTCTTTGACACTCCTGGATGGGTCGGTTCAAGCCAGAATGGTACGCTGAGATGTCGTGTTCCTGTGGAAAATTTCGACCTATATCTGGAAGAGAACAAAGGCCTCTCCTTGATCATCTATAAGACGCAGGTGGTACCAGAGCCCGGGCGCCGAAGTGCCTCTTTGCAACCAGGAGGCACTCCCAAGTTTGAAATTAATGAATCGATTAAACCAGTCACCGAGGGTTTAATAGAAGGCATCAGAACTCTGCTGGAATCCAAAGACGAGTATGCAGAGTTGTGGCAAATTTTTCAAAATACGAAAGAGTTGAATGCTCTTTATTTGTGCGTCTATCACCAGCGCACGGATTGGGATAGACTCCATGGCGATTTGACGCAGTCGTCCAAGAACCAATTAATAATGTTCTGGAACTACATCATTCAGAACCACGGTGACGAATATGCCGCGGCTGATAAATGGATAACCAGCGGGAAGGTCGCATCGAAGTATATTCAATACTTGTTTAAGCCAGGCGATATCTCAATTAGGGTAGGTAGCTAAGTCATGGGTGAAGTACCAAGACACCCTCCAAACTACACGAGGTGAAGCTATGGATATGAATACCAAGGGCTCTCGGATTCCACTCTATGGCATTATCGAGGCTTCGAAAAGAATGGCTAATGAGAAGTTGTGGGTTCAAAACTGGCGTGTTAGTGGGTGGCGTTGGGAGTTTGACTGTAATTTCCAACGAAGGGATAAGGGCCTGTCTTTTCCTATCCCGGAAGAGATGAGCTCTAATTCAGAGTCCACAAATATGTCGAAGGCAAGATTTCAAGACACATCTATAGAGGACGGCATTCCTATCCGGGACCTTCGAGTTTACCCAATCCAACATACTCCGGTAGAAATCGTACAAAGGCTTCGGAAACGTTGCAAATTTTTTTGGAAACACCGACTTCGAGGTTTTGTGTCCTAGGAGTAACACACGAAAGATGGGCAAGAAAATATAGTCAGTACTAACAAACCTAAAGCGGCCAGGCCACCTCCTAAACATTCTGGTACTTGGAGAACGCGATAACTCTAACATATTTGGCAGATCGACGAACACGCTCGGCACAGACCTTATCGAGGGCAAGGGCAACGGCCTGATATTGTTGTTGCACAGCGGCGCTGGGATGGGCAAAACATTAGCGGCTGGGAGCGTCGCTGGGAATGCCGGGAAGCCCTTATACGGGGTAACGTGTGCTGGCATCGGTACAAAGCGGGCGACGCTGGGAAATACCTCGAGTCTGTGCTACACCTAGGCAAACTCTGAGAATGTGTCGTGCTGCTGGATGAAGCGGGTGTTTTTCTGGAACGGCGGAGTCTCGAAGACCTTGAGCGGAATGCGCTCGTTTCAGTCTTCCTTTGCGTGCTCGAATATTACGAAGGAATTCTCATCCTCACAAGCAACCAAGTTGGCACATTCGATGAGGCTTTCAAATCTCAAATACAACTGGCACTTCACTATCCTGCACTAGGCCCATACGAACGTCTGCAGATATGGCATAATTTCTTTGAAAAATTGGATAGCTTGCAAGACGCGCCAATCGACGTCGATGACCTTCGAGACCATTTGGCCGAATTGAAAGAAGAAGAAATGAATGGTCGACGGATCCGGAACGCCATTACAACAGTGAGGCAGTATGCTAACTGGAAGGGCGAGACACTTGCATATGCTAAGTTGAAGGACGTGATTGATGTGACTGGGCGATTCGACGAATACCTCGATAGGCTTCACCGAGGCCTTACCTGGGATCAGTTAGCAGAGGATGAAGGCTTACGACGACGCTGAGCAAGACGTACACGATACGGGAGGAGCTCTGGACCTAATTCACATATCACCTGTCGATACTTTTACTTGTCTGGCATCAATCATACACCTTCTCGTAAACTTTAATTAAAGGGGTTTGGAGGGCGTTGCCATTTTATCATTGTAGACACTGTTATCTTGTAACTAGATAAAGGAATGAAAACCAATGTCAAGGCTATTGGCCGAAACTCTTGTCCGCGTTTGCTAAGAGAAATAGTATCAACGAAGATGCTTTTCTAGACTTGACAACTGAAACTATGCTCTCAATAGAAAAACAGCCCTCAGCCTTCTGGACATCATGACGTGAGTGATTAAACGCAAGAGATGGGTCCGGATTCCTTTTAGATTTCCCACATTCTCCTGATCTTCTGTAGCCTCTTGTAACAGCCATACGGGAGCGAAACTGAGACCAAAATAGGCAAAAAGAAGAGGAGTTATTCGGACATATCAGCTGTGGACCTCCCTCTTAGGCCAAAAAAAGGGTTGGACTTTCATGGCCCCCTTTCCTGGCCGTTAGTAAACCCAGAATCCCTACAAACTAACCTTGTCGATACGCTAGAAACTGATGGATGGCCTCAATAGGTTTTCATCTTCCTCCTTGCTTGAATCATCCTGAAATGCTACAGACGTCGACGCCTACGCCTAACATTCCACGAGTTCGATGAGACTGGATTCTAGTTCCTGGGAGCTTTGTGTGTCAGAATTCTCAAGTGTAGGGGCATTCATAGACTCTCGTTGTTGCGCGAAGGGTCTAAACATCTTCGTAGGCTAGTCTCTGGCTATAAACGTACATATAATTTGTTCTATGGGAGGTATTGTAACAATCGTAACACTGTGAATATATCATGACAGCTATGCTAACATATAAAAACACATAGCACCCATTTGCTTTGAAGATGAGCGCCTATCAATTAGGTCGCGGCGGGTAAACACTTCAGATGACGACGGCGGTTAGAGGTGTTTTGTGACAGCAGAGTTGTAGACAATGTAAAAAGATTGCTTGTGTGCGCTGTATCATCCCTGAATCTATGAATCCTATGAATACTTATCAACCATTACTAAATTGTAGATCGTTGACATAATTTGCCGACCATATCATGCTGGACAACGAGGCCATACCCCCATATACACCCTCCGTTTTATTTGTTTAGGTGTTTAAGTAACTGGTAGCTTCCTCAGCCTGATCTCGCGAGATCTATAATTAAAACTGCGCCAGCCATTTCGTTGCGGCGGCCAGGCTGGCGGTTACTACGTACTACGCACGGTAGGCGTAGAACAACAAGTCCGTCGTCTACTGATGACTGTGCCTATATACAAGAGCAATGATTTTGAAGCTATTATGCAGGAACGGGTGAGTCTTCTAGTCAACGGCGATTACAGCAGAACCAACGAAACCCACGATAGGCCCCAGAACGGACTTAATAAACAACCAAGAGACCAGGTAACTACCTAGGTAAGTATTATTTCAGCACTCTAATCTGCGCTCCATTGCCTAGATAGATTTGTTAGGACCGGCCGGGGTTGGCGCTCGGGGTTGGCGCCATGTGTTCCGTTGAATCGATAGTGATAGACATTCTCTCCTTTCGGCTGTATTCGTTTCTCCCCCGTCCGCTCGTTATTCAACCCCACCTCACGGCTTCTATTTAAACAAGTCTCATCAAAACATAAATAGAACGTGAGGCAAGTTTCTCAATTGGGCCGAGCCCGACCGAGGACAATGTTCCGCCTCTTTCGTCCTCATTTTGTCTATATCGGGCCATCTTAGACAAGTGTCTCGGCACAAAGTGAACCACGATTGATCTACATACCCCGGACAGAATCTGCCGATCCAAGGCCCTGGTCTGTCTCAGACCCCATTTACTCACACCCCCTCGGCAGTAACGCTCAACGCCATAGCGCTGTACCCAACCGCAATACCCTTTCCGGCCTCCTCGACGAACTTCCTGACGGCGTCCAGCGCCTTCTCAGAAAGCATGTCTTCATCCTTACCCAGCACGCATCCCAGATCGACGGGCCCCTTTCGACAGCCTTCGAGCTGATACAGCCGTCCGCTCTTGCGGGACTTCACGAACGTCATGTAAGCAAAGAGCGCGTGCTTCGTGATGTCTTCCGGGGGAGCCGTGCTGCCGCGCGAGGCGACGGAGGCGTGCGCGGCCGCGAGCTGCTCGTCGGATTCCAGGGCCGCCATACGCTGGGCGCGGTCCAGGGGCGCGCAATGCTCGATGAGGCGGGCGATGTGCGTGTTCGGCTCTAAGAAGTCTGTCAGCATGAAATCCATAGTAGGTGGGGGTATATAGCCCGGCCTGCGGATTTCTGGTGAAGTGACCGAAGGGAGCATTGGCATAGCCGTCCTTTTATGTTATTTTACATGCCTATCTCAAACGAAGCCCGTACACACAATAACGTCGACAAACCGAAACTCACCAACAAACCCCCTCGCATCCCCATTACTAACAGCATGCAGCGTAGCGTACAAGCCACACGCGTTCCCAATAGTCTGGTAATAGAACACGGCGTCCTCTTCGTCTCCGCTCTTGTCGTGCGCGGGGACGTCCGTCTCCTCTTCCGCGAGGCGCTCCGTGTAGCCGTCCGGGGCGGGGATGACGAGGATGAGGGCCAGCGCGGGCCGCGGCACGGGTGCCAGCAGCTCCCCGTCGGACGGCGACAGCGTGAGCAGGTCGTGGAACGCCAGACGCGACGACACGCCGAGCCTGTGGATCAGCTCCGTGAAGAGCGCCGGGTCCGATTCCAGCGGGATGAAGTGCTTTTTGCCGGCCGCCATTTTCGGTGACATATGGCTGACAGGTGCCTGCGTGTGAGTGAGCCTGAGATCGTGCGAAGGTGCCTTCTTTCTGTTTTCTTAGTTGTCGATGCCTCCTGACTGGCTGACTGGGGTTATTCTTTAATGCTGGCACCAAGTGAAAGAATTGTGTAGGGAAAGTAGTTAGAATGCTAAACAAACGTGACCATCTTTCGAGGGTACAGGGTCAATTGGGAGTGCTGATGTTCTAGCAGAGATCATTGTGAGGGGTTATCGTATAGGCACCTACACGATTCCGTCATGCTTTCCCATAAAGGCAATGAAATGAATTTCGCCGTGCGTTCTAATCTATGGCCAACAACCATTGTTTTGCGACCATACATAGTCGACAATCATTGAATGAAAATTTAGGTATTTATTCTTTCTTTAAATTAATAATAGATAATATTTTAGTATTATGAATTGTGAAAACTTTATGAATTATTATACAGCAAACACGGTTTTTTTTTTTTTTGGTAAAGGAGGGGGGGAGATGTGATGTGATTTACATTATTCCGCACCTCCGGTCTAATAATTGCAGTTTTAGGAGCTGTCTAAATCCGCCCTTCTAGTAACATTTGATCCCAAGGTCCCAAGCTTTTCATACAAAATGTGACTATCAAAAATAGGCTGTCTATACCATTTTGGACACGAGATTTAGGGATTTCAAATCCTAGGTTTCGGCTACTCCTCAGCCTAGCCACTTGCGCCAGTCACTGGTTGGATGCGGGCCTCAAGATGGTCTTCTGGGCCACGTGGTTAGAATATATGGCAGATCAGCGGCTGTCATGACATGGCTTGGCTCGTCTTCAAGCTCGAGTTCGGTTGCTCTCGCGAAATTAAACCACCTGGGTCAACAGGTCGAACACACGGTTAGTCGCTGGTATCCATCTCCAGGCGCGACGGAGCCAGCGCTGGGTGATCCAAGGGTGTCTTTGCCATTTGACGAAGAAGCATGGGATACAATTCAGGACCTCCTTTCACGAGCGTGGTTTGAGCGCGTTTAGGTTCAGCAGGAGGCGCGATATGCACGCAACGGGACTGTCCAATGCGGCTTCGACGCTGCATCCTGGAATTTCTTTCGAAGAGCCATTTTAACGCTTCGCGAGAAAGCATCTCTCCCGAAGCGGCTTGTCGGACTGGTGGAGGATGCGAGGGAAGTTTGCAATTCCAGGTATCTCAATGACTTCTTCTGGCTGCTGGTGATGAGTCGGAAGCAAAAATGTGCAGAGCTCAGGGACAAAGTCTATGGTGCCTTGCTCTCTGTCCTCCAGAGCTTAAGCATAAAACCGAGCCACAGTATGACAAGTCCCTTATTGAGATGTACATGGGGGCCTTCCTTGCTTTCTCTGCCACGACCCGTCGCCTAGACCTCTTTTCCCACATCAATTACAGGACATCATCCTGGGAGGAGCCATCTTGGGTACCCGACTGGTCACAGGGAGTGGGCAGTTTCCTTCAAACGATCTTCCTTTCAACTGCAGCTGGTATGTCCAAAGCCAGCTACGAATTCGCAGCCCCAAAGACGTTATTAGTACGCGTTTGCTTGTCAGTTCTAAAAAACGGAGGGGGGAGTCTATGTAAATGTGGGTGGGGACCGAGGCTTCGATTCGAAATGATGTCGGATATTTTGGGGGGTAGCTAGGTGGTCAAACGAGCTGTTCAGGCACCTGTAGGAAGAGCCAATGGCAATAAGCATGGTGGAGTCATTGCATCCACACCTAATTTGTATGAGGGATAAATGGACACACAATGGAACCTCCCACAGAAAACACACTCAGAAAGATACACATGACAAGCTTCACAGCGTGGGTAAAGAGGGGTAAATTGATCCGAGTATTTAAATACCTTCTCGCTACTAGTATACTACAGCCTTGAACAGAATAATTCCTTCAACACCAAAGGCCCACTATTCCGTGTGGACAGGTGCATTGATTATTCATTGTGGCTCTCCAAGATGACTCCTATCAAGTATTTAGAAAACGCTCAAGAGCCTGTGACGTCTCTTCCATCAAACAAGGCCCCTGTTAACTTCGTAAAGGAGTATCAGCTGCGGCCAGTTGGGACATCGATTCGTGCTGAATTTCCCAAGCACCTAGTAGCAGATTTGGCATGGGACGGCATCGATATAATGCCTGACGATTATATCTACAGACTGAGTGATCTCGACCAGATGGAAATCGATGATGCACTTCATTTTTTCCTAGGTAAATCTGCTAAAGACACGTGCCTTTCTGCGTCCTAAATTTGCATTAGGTGAAGAACTTGAGGGCGACCTTGTCGATTGTACCAACTTTCCTCTGCCCAATTTAGGCCCCCGCCTGCAAGAGCTCTCCCTAGATTTGCACTACGGCAAAGGATTCTTTTTAATTCGTGGGTTTAATAATGAGAATTACTCTGTAGAGGAAACGACAATCATCTTCCTAGGCATCCAGGCTTATGTAGCTGAGAAGAGAGGTCGACAGGATGAGTTAGGAAACATGATTGGTATGTGTCTCCTTAGACACCCATGTTTTGGGCAGGGCTAATAATATATCATGTAGTGCATATTCGTCCGCGTGAAGTTCAATCATCGCTGTCTTGTCAGGTTGAGCATTCTAGGCATTCGCATGTTGCTCTGGTGAGTTTTTAGCTAATGTTGGAGTCTCATTTCTAATAGTGTGACTAGCCTTTTCACACAGACTGGGGGGATATTCTCGCATTTCATACCAGATCCTCAACACCTAATCAAGGTAGATGTGTAGTTTCATCTGCATATACTATATACAACGTGCTCGCTAAGAGCAGGCCGGATATAATCCAGACACTGGCTAGAGCAGACTGGCCCTTTAATTCGTATGTTGCCGAAAGCCCCCGACTCTGAACTCTACGCATCACACATTATGGCCTTATTTGCTAATATCGTGACGCTTAGGCCGTATCCTCACCGACGACCAATATTATTCTATCGCAAATCGAAGCTTATTATGAACTTTCAGCCAGATTCTCTATTTGAAAACGAACGGTACCCGCGACCATTGGACTTCCCACGTTGCACCGCTGCTCAGATAAAAGCACTGGAAGTGGTTCAAGCCGTTGCAGAAGCCCATTCCTACCGCTTTGCAACCCAGACCGGAGATTTTCATTTCATTAATAACCTAGCAATATTACATGGGCGGGAAGAGTTCTCTAGTGACCAGGGCAACGAAAGGCATCTTGTTAGGATGTGGTTAAGGAATGAAGAATTGGGTTGGGATATCCCCGACGTCCTGGGGACACTGTGGGCGGCAATCTTCGAAGGAGATGCCCAGAGGACATGGACTATCGAGCCAATGCCGGAAAGTTCCTTTCCTTTGAAAAGGTACCCGAATTGACGTTTCTATCTCGATCAAATCCGAGTTTAGTGTTCGCCCCGTAGTATTGCAAATAGCGACCCAGCACTCTCCGTTTCTTACGGTTTAGAATAATGCAAATGAACTTATGCAAAAGCGGGGCCTAGCTCAAGGCTCGCCTCAGGCCGGGCTTAGGCTGAAAGCGGCGTGGCTTAGGTTGTTATCCCGTTTAGTTACATCGTGGTAAAGCCCATCTTTGGTTAAGGAGGTGCTTACGTACTTATAATATTTTGAAGCTGTTATAGCTACGTTAAAACTTTTAGTTAAAATAATTTTAGCGCTTAAAACACTTTTTAGCTAGGCATTATATTAACTTAAAGGGAACGTTTTGTATAAAAGACACGCACTACAATTGCCCCTTAACATTTAAGACCGTCTTAAAATTGTATGACAATTTTCGGAACGGTCTTGGGCTTATGATAATCATAGGGTTGAAGATCTACGCTGTGCTAAACTACCTACTGCTTAACCAGACTGAATTAAACTCAAACTCCACGTTTGTTTTATAGGTATTAATGCCCGCTCTAGAAACATCATCTACACATAATTTTATGAATATTGTACAACTTGGACCCATTTTCGTAGTTACCAAAATATACATGTCGACAATTGAGTCGCACCGCCCAGGTCTGACTTTGGACGTTATACCCATTCTTTAGGGGTTTTAAGAACATCGACGAGGCGCTGCTCGCGGCTTCGGGGCTCTGGCTCGTACATGTACCTCCACGAGGCAGTCAAAGGTAAGCTCATGAGGATGCTCTCGACTCTTGAGCCAGGGACGTTCAGGCCGAAGGAAGTGCCACGGTCGTGCACAAGGTTGAACTCGACGTATCGCCCTCTGCGCACCTGCTGCCATTCCTTCTCCTTCTCGGTAAATGGCATGTCCTTTCGCTTCTCGATGATGGGGAGATATGACGGCAGGAAGCTCTTCAGGCAGTCTTGGATGAAGGCGAACGTATTCTCGGAATCCGCCACCGTCTCGTCCAGGTCGTCGAAGAATATGCCACCGACACCACGCGACTCGCCACGATGTTTGTTGGAGAAGTACTCGTCGCACCACTTCTTAAAGCGGGGATAGTAGTCCTTGTCGTGCTTGTCGCAGGCTCCCTTGAGCGTTTTGTGGAAGTGTACTGCGTCCTCGTCGAACAGGTAGCTCGGCGTCAGATCGCTTCCACCACCAAACCACCAGGCTTGTGACGTGCCGTCCGGCCGCATAGTCTCGAAGTATCTATAGTTCAGATGCACCGTGGGGGCCATGGGGTTTCGTGGGTGCAGGACCAGGCTAAGGCCGAGGGCATAGAAGTCGAGGTTCTCGCCTTCGGCCGCCACGCTCTTGTGGTTTTCCCTCATCTTCGCAATGGCCGGCTTAGGCAGGGTGCCATACACGACGCTGATGTTCACGCCGGCCTTCTCGAAAACGTTGCCCTCCTGGAGCACGCAGGACAGGCCGCCGCCGCCGTTCGGACGTGTCCACGTGTCCTCGCGAAAGCGCATGCCGTCGACCTGCTCCAGCGCGTACACTATCCCCTTTTGCTGCTCGCGTATGAACTCTTCCATGCGCAGACGCATCGGCGACTCGCTCGTTATGCCCTGCTCGCGCTTGGTGCGTTCGTCGAGTTCGGCGAGGGAGCGCGCATCGAACTTGGTGGGTTTCTGAACGGCCTGGATGGTGGATAAGGGTCAATTGGGCTGCCCGCGCCTGTCGGTCTGGGATCGGCAGGGGATCATCTCACCATGGTGTAGTAGGCTGCACCTGACATACACACAGTCCCTATGGCAGCTATTGCAAGGCTCTGGGCCCGGCGCGAGCTTTGGCTGTTTGTCTGGGAGGTGAAGAGCTGTCGCAGGCACCGTGGATGCGAAGCCTGTGATAACCGTGGCCGCGTCAACGCGAGCCGACACAATTGCCTCCTCGCCATGGCCGGGAAGGGCGGATTTTAGTGTGCACGATTGGACGGGAAGAGTCGCGGTATCGAAAGACGTCTCGCTAATCGTCAGACTGAAGATCGTAAGATTGATGAGGCGAGTGGCCCCGGGAAGCTCCCCCCAGCTCCCAATCTGGCGGACCGAGAATCGGACTTGCAGGGGTGTCGGGCCACATTGCCCCGCTCCAGCTGCCGGCTGGCCAATGAGCTGGCCCTCGCCGCCTGCCCGGGTCGTCCCATTGTTCTCGAGAAGAGATCCCAGGGCAGATCCCCAGCAGAATCTCACGATGTGCCGCCGGGTTAAAAGAGAAAAGAGAAAAGCGAAAAACAAAGAGATGAAAAGATCAGGCTCAGCCTCTCGAATGTTTCTACTAAATTTTGTCAGGGGCCATTGGATCCCACCGACCGCCTTAAACTTCAATATATATACCTTAGGTCAAGGTTATCCAGTCGCATGAGGATCCTCGCTAGCTGTGAAGTTCTTATTATCAATCTACCCAGCTTTGCCTATTGGATAATCTACACGTGCTGTAGGGTGATATTATTATTGCGCCCCTCGCAGTACGATGAGACGATTCGACACATGATCAGCTCAACAGCAATCCCACGTACCTCATGTTGTCAATTAAGTACTTGGGTACCTACTTGTATCGACTCGCCAAAACAAAAAAGGAGAGCAACTCAACTAAAACCTTAGCGCTACACTATCCTTCTCCCGTCTTGAGCCGACCAGGTCATAACACTGCATATAATCGACTATCGAATGTTTATTCGCCCAATGCGGCCATAAGACTGTTCTCTTGTTCCAACAAGGGGGTCTGTCCCAAAGCGGCAAGCTCCCGTAATGCGCATTGCTTAGAGCATCCAGTGGGCCTCACATGCATGTCATGGTGCCTAGGAACCTAGAATAAGTAGAGAGGTGGAATTCTCGGAAGGCCGTCCGTAATGGAAAGGAGAGAGATCGCCTTGATTACTATTTACGGTATCCAATGTAAATCCATCCAGCGCTGCCATATCCAGTGAACATAGAGATGCTTGCTATCCATCTATTCGTTATAGCCAATGGACCAAACCTAGATAAGAGTAATCTCAGTATCAAAACATTGTGTCCTAAACCAAGATTTGTCCCGTCATCCAGAGTTGATTTTGTTCATACGGCGCCGGGCGATCATTGGTATAGTTGGAGTAAATGATACAGACGATGAACTAGGAACACATGATATGTACATTAATGTATAAGCCGAGCAGCCACAATCTAATGGTGTGCGAAGGAGAAGGGAACGGCGCCGCGCAAAGTTATATGAATCGACCTGGTCTACATCCTCCTGATTCCCCATCCGTGTGACTAAGCTTGAAGCCGAGGGCGGCATCTTGGCTAAGTGAGGTACTTGCGATTTAACCACGTGCAAACGCTATCACACTCAAGTCGCAAGCCTCTCGGCTCGGAATGCGATTGTCATCGATGGGAAATCATTGAACACTCTACCCACCATAACTATCAGACAGCGCTGTAGCCCCCACGGCTTCCGCTGCCCTGGACTGTGTTTAGCACCCTCCTTGCCCAATCCTTCAGCAGGTATGGGATGTCGCGGATGGTATCGCCGTGGGGCAACAAGTCCCAGCCTCGCGCTCCATAACGATTGTAATTAAGCCAAGACCCGAATATCAGGTACGCCGCGGTACCGAGGAAGACACTATACGTAATGTGAGTACGATGCGGGGTGAGCAGTATCATGACCACTTACAGAATGACAATCCAAGTGAACGCGCCCCAGTGGGAGCCGGGCTTTTTCACATCGCCATCTTCATCACCGTTGCCATCTGAGCCGTCGTCCTTCTTGCTTTGGCACACATACTTAGAAGACCAGGTCAAATGCAGTACGTCCACATTTGCGTCGCTGTCACTGGGGCCATAGCGATCGAAAACCAGACTTGGATTTTTATCGAGGCCCAGTTGCACTTCCTTGGGCGGGGCGTCCTCGTCCTTGTCGTTACCTTCGTCTCCATTCTCGTTGTCTTCACTCTTGTCGCCCTCGGCTCTGGCCCCGTACTTGTCCTCCGAGTCGTACTCGCCCTCAGTCCCGTCAAGATCCTTGTTGCAAACAAAATCAATGACAGTCTGCTTTTTGCGCTTGACATGGGTGTCGGTGTGGCCATATCCCCCCTTTAGAATCACGCGTAGCCCCTCCCTTCCCGACTCTGGATCGATCTTGCTGAGTTGCGACACTTCAGGATCAAGAGCACCACCGCCATTATCCGATAGCTCGCCCGCGAGAGGGGTCACGTTATCGACCGTGTCGATGGACTCTCCTGGTTTGATGAAACGTTTGATGGCGCAGACTAGTCGGCAGATCTGGTTAGCGGACGTCCTGGCCGGCAGAGAGCTGTTAGTGTAACCGCTTACCTCGAGTACCGTTCGGACATTGGTCCGACTTCTTCTTTTTTAGAGCTCTGCAGATGTCGACGGTGTACGTCGTGTTGTACATGCGGTCGCCGTTGACTTCGCTCGTCACAACAGAGTGAGGCTCACCCAGCGCTTTGAGATTGAACTGTTGTGCGTCTGACACGACTTTTTCGCAGTTGAACATGGCGGCAGCCTGTAGTGGCGCCAGGAGCAGCGAGATGACCAGCGCGGCATCCGCGTACGGTATCGTCGAGAACCTCATTGGAAGGGTAGACGGGCTAAACGGGCGGCGGGCTCGAATCGAGGGATGCTATCTCGGGCCCTATTCAGACGGCCGGGGGTTCGGAAGCAAGAGGAGACGGAGAGGACGAGGACGAGCGACTTGCCGTGTCACTACTCGCTACTTGTTACCCGCTGGCTGCTGTGAGGCTGCGAGGAAAAGGGGAGATGCAGGCCAGCTCAAGAAGTGAGGTTGAAGTACAGCAACAGGGATTGGACGGATTGGCAATAAGGCAGGCAGTAAGGGCACGTGGGAGGCGAAAAGAATGCGATTAGAAGTATGCTGGCATGCTACAGTCGGGTGCGCAGCACGTGTACTTGATCTATAGCTGTTGCCTTCTGCTTGTCCGGCTGTTTCAACGCAAAAAAGGTTGGATAAGGTACTGTAGGTACGGTACTGTAGCTTGCAAGGGCTTGGTCACCGGAACGGGTGGGTGATTTATTATCGTCATCGCGTGCAGGGGTTGACGGCTGTACAGTACACTAAATCTGTACTTAGTGCATGCCTGCCTGCACACATGCAGTGAGTCTCCCCCGTCTTGAGCAGAGGCTGATGATTACATAACCAACGCGTGTTTCATTGCGAGTCGCACTGTGCACTGTGCACGTGACGAAAGCGGATGGGCTCTTCATGAACACCACTGCTACTTAGTATGTAGGATTGCCATGGTCCTCGAAAACATGCCGTATCTTTTTGTCGTCCACTCGATCTCTGTTTCTTGATTTCAACCTTTACACGGGGTCCGCTAACTGCCTATATGTGATGATACAACAAAATCAACCTAACTCCGGCGTCATGAACCAGGGCCATGCTATGCATCCTGTCCGTGTTTCCACCTCATGCCACGTCTCATAGCAGTTACGTACAAGGGCCTTCAGGTGGAATCCGTCTTGCCCACGACTACACTGAGGCACTACGGTGAGAAACAGCAGTGGTTACAGGATGCGGAATATACACCATGCGCCTTAACTGCCTCGTAAGGGGTATATGGAAAGAGACTCATGCCACCTAATCTGCCCATGTGCCCAACGCCAGCCTTCCCTTATTCCCGCGCTGCCTATAACGCCAATGCTTCTCTATAACCATGCACCGACAGCCAGAGCACATGTGGTGACGTGACGGCTGATACCGGATGGCCTAGATATGACAAGCAAACGTCCTTCATCTGTCGTTCCATTAGCGTGAGGCCTTCTACGAGACTTATTGCATCATCCCCATATTCCCCATTTCATTTTGCTGTGCTAGCTGCTGCTGCTGCTGCTGCTGCTGTTGTTGTTGTTGCTGCTGTTGTTGTTGTTGTTGCTGCTGCTGCTGCTGCTGCTGTCGCGCACGTTGTTGCATAGTGATCATCTCTTGCTGTGCCCTCGCAAGGCAATTGTTCTTCAACTTTTCTGTGATATCGGCCGGGATATTGCTCTCTAAACCACCAAACTGGGCGATTAGGTTGGGGAGGAGTTGTGCGTACAGCTGCGCTTGTCGTTGCCGCAGCTGCATACCCACCTGCACGTTCATCGGGGCTCTGGCTTGCCCTCTCTGCTGAAGCTGCTGCATCATTGCTATTTGATTTGGATTCATACCATTCATATTCATAAAGTTCTGATTTGCCACGTGCTGACCTGGCATCTGACCTGGCACAGGGCCCTGCATCTGCCCCTGCATCTGTCCCTGCATCTGGGCTTGTTGTGCTGCTTGATACCGCAGCTGAAGTTGGGCATTCAACATGTTTGCATTTTGCCCGTTCCCAAACTGCTGCATCATTTGTTGGCGCATAGCTTGTTGTTGTTGTTGATACAGATGCTGCTGTTGCTGCTGTAACTGGGGATTTTGTCCGTTCATCATACTATTTTGTATGGCTTGGAGCTGCTGATTCTGCTGCTGCTGCTGAGCTGCACGTTGACGGGCCTGCTGCTGCTGAGCTGCCATCATCTGTGCCGCCATCACCTGTTGTTGTGTCATTGGTTGACCCATGCCCTGGTGACCCATATGCATATTTTGGCCAATTGGCGATCCATGTGTCACCATGCCAGGTGGTGGGCTCGCCTGGGTCATGCGAGGAGTAGGTATTGGCCGATTGATAGGGGTACCATGCGGCATCTGAGGAGTGGCGCTCGGCATGCGAGGGGTGCCAGACGGATGACTTTGCTGACTGCCTCGCGCCGACATGCTAACCGCCATGGGCGCAGAGATGGGTACTTGGTTCTGGACCACAGACGATGGCCTCGGCGGACTTGCTCCCATGCCTGAGTTGGTTTGCGACATAGGCACATTGCCAACCATGGGACTCGACATATTCTGTGGTGTATTCTGCCTTGGAATAGGTGAAGAAACAGGTGCCTGTGATACTCCTTGCGCAAATCGATGGGCCTGTGCGGCCGGCATCCCATTGTTGGACAAACCATTGGGCATTGCTCCATTCTGCACTGGATGTCCATGCGGAGGTTGTGGTATCTGGTTTACTTGTGGTGTTTGCGGCGAATGAGCGGCAGAGGCAGCAGCAGCAGCAGCCTGGGCTTGAGCTTGTTGTTGCTGCTGCTGCTGCTGTTGTTGTTGTTGCTGTTGTTGCTGCTGTTGCTGCTGTTGCTGCTGTTGCTGCTGTTGAGCCTGGGCTTGGGCTTGGGCTTGGGCTTGGGCACGCTGTTGGGTCAGCAGCTGACGTTGGGCTGTTTCTTGGGCTACGCGCGAATTTGCGGCGTTGCGCGCGGCTTCTTCGCGGCGTTTGGTTTCTAATTCTGCTGCATGTTGGCGCTGTAGGATAGCCTGCTGCTCTGCTTGCTGCTGCTTTTGTAAAGCGATCTTGCGTTCATTTTCAGCTTGTCGTAATCTTTCCTGTTCCTTCTTTTCGGCGTGTTCTTTCTTGATAACAGTGAGAGCATTAAACCTCTCGAAGCGCGGCTCGAAAGAGGGAGCCCCTGACGAGCTATTACCGTCCGCGCCATCGGCACTTCCCTGACCAGAACTAATTGTAGACGAGAGACGTTCATCGTAAGTAAGCATATACTTCTCTTGCTCTTCCGCCAACGCTTTGTCTGCAGCCCTTTCAGCCACCGTCCGCTTCCTGGTCTTTGGCTTGGGGGGAGGTTCCGAGTGCTTTGAGTCAGACAACCGACTTATAAGAGCAATGGCATCCTCTTTGGTCTTAGCGACCTCAAGATGCAGTGGGGAGGTGGTAGCTAGCAAGATTTGAGACTCAACGGCGTATAAATCACAATCCCCTAGCTCCATCCTTTCTCGCTTCTGTCTTTTTGCGGGGGGTGGCATGTTACTTGCAGACGGAGTGGGAGGGGCGGCGGACAAGGGTGTAGGTGGTGGCATCGTAGACATCTCAGTGCCCGCTTTGGAGTCGATAGAACCTTTCGGAATTGTTGCCTTGATCGTTAAATCCTTATGTAGACTCTCTGGTGTTGGATGAAGCACCACAGTATATACATTGGCTTTCGGTGGCTCTTTGCTGTTTTGGGCGTTAATACTAGGGTTTTGTGCGGGGCCATTTTCTTTGCCGTTCAGGTCTCCATCTACTACAGTAGGCTTGTTGGAGTTGGACGGCTCATGGTCGGTACTATTGATGTTTTCTTTAGGGAACGGAGCGTAAGGCGACGGAGTAATGTATGGATTGGAGTTATGTATCGAGAACGGTGTGGTCGAGTTTGACTTGGATGCCGGCCGAGCTACCTCCTTAGCTTGCGCGGCTGATTTATGATCATGTACTTGAACAATGAGACAACCTTCGTAGAATTGCACACCAGCTTCGGTGAAGTCTGCTAGTAAGTCGTGCGGTATAGTTCGAGTGCGGAGATGATCTATGAATAGTCTCATGGGTGACTTGTATGGAAATATACCGTCCTGTTGATCGAATCGAAAGTGGTTGGGGTGCATATGCACGATTAGCGAGGGAGGGCACCCGGCGAACTTCTTCAATATGTACGCAGTTTCATCCTCAACTGTAGCATGTAAGCATGTAGCAGCCGTGGGGAATCGGGGAATGGAATCCAACCTTCAGGACGGGGTTCGAATACTTGGTTTGGGGGTTTATCCTGGCCCAAACCAGCCGACCGGAGCGCAGAACTAGCTTTCTGATTCCGCGCACCAGACGTATTGAGAGTGTCGCGGCGGACGCGAGGGACATTGGGGCGGCTTGAACCGCCGGGCGCGCCATTCACACTGGTACTTGCCGGGTTCGAGGGCTGGCTGCTCTTAGCAGTCGTGATTGGAGGCGGCTTCGTAGCCGGGATGGAGGGAGATGACAACTGTGAAGGCGCGCCATTTGTCTGTGCGACTGGGGGTGGTGGGCGTTTGATCTTGGGAGGGATGGGTGGCGGCACGGCGCTCACGACGACGGGAGCCATTACCGCGGCGAGTGGATGTCCAGCAAGCAGTAGAGGCTACCTATATATCGCATCGGCTGCGATTATCCGGACATCGGCCGCGCGCTGGTTCGCAGCAAGCCTTCGTCCAGAAGGGTCCGGTGTGCGACGGGGCGGCGAGAACGTGCGTCTATGGATCGCCAGAGAAAGAGACTGGATAAAGGCGGGCTGTCATGCGGAACCGCATGTGGCGGAAGGGGGCCGCGATACGGGTTGCCGGATGCCGGCCGAGGGCGCGCGCGGTGATGGCTGATGGCGCTCGGGGAGCTGGTTGGACGTCACATGGATGGATGGATGGATGGATGGAGTTGGAGTCGCGCGGCCGGGCTTCTATGGTTCGGAGCAGCGGATATGGAGACTGGCAAGAGGCGAGACACGCGTAAATGTATATGCCGGGAAATGCGGTGGTCTGTGTTTATAGTTGAAAGAAATACCTTATTATGTGCTGGAAAACGAACGTCGACCTGACATGAGCTGTGGTTAATCATCAATGAGCCGCATGCCTCATCAAGGTGCATTGGGGGAGCCCACAGTGGTGGGGCCGTGGGGCTGAGGTGTCGGCCAATTGGGCCGGAGCAGCGGCCTGCCGACCATCTGCTGCCTTAGTCAGCCTCATCAGCCCACATGTCGCCCACCTATGTCGGCTACACGCATCGGCTGTGGACAGCCACGTGACACAACGCTCTCTTTCTACAGTAAATCCAGACGTCTATGCCAAAGACAGTGGGATGGGTTATAGTCGACGACGAGGTCCGCGCGATGGCGTATACATATACATATATAGATATAGATATAGATATAGATATAGATATATATTACCTGGCATACTAAACTAAATCATCGTAGCAGCGCCGTATAACACAACCAGTAGTCGCAGTTCAATACTGGCCATCACTCGTTTTCCTGAACCCGACGCAGCCAATCATCACCTATTCTCAAGCTATCCACCACCACTACGCCTCTACCTCGCCCGACTATTTCTTCTTTCTGCCACCACAGCTCCTTCTTCTCGGCATGCTCTGCCTCGGACTCGCTATCTGCCAGGCCGCCGTGACCCCCATCAGCACCAACCACGAGGATGACATCATGCCGTAACCACGACTGGAGCTGTGTCACTAAGCCCCCGTTTTCCCCAGCCAGGGACCCTTGGAGATAGAGCACTTCGGGCTCGAGGTGTCGTAGCATGTGTACGTAGCCGCCGGCCGTTGTAAACGGCATGACCATCGTTTCCTTCTCGACGAGGGCCAGAGCCTGCGAATACGCAGCATTGAAGGCCGAGTTGGCAGAGTTTGCCGCCAATCTAAGTCGTACCTGGTCAGCAAAGCAGGATGACCCCAAAGCGCGGATACGTGTTAGGACTTACAGAGGGCTTTTCGTTTCTTCGCCCGCGATTTGAGCCTGGTTATGACTTATGTTTGAGAAAGATGAACTCAAAGAAGCCGGAGGTAGGTTACTTGCTTGTGCCTCGAGACCGACCTCCTTGATACCCGGCGCGTAGATCAGCACAAACAGTTTGATCTTGGAAAAGTCAATGTTCTTGGGAATATGTGATAAAATGGACTGGCACGAATGGTTAGCAAATTGTCGGTCGCGGCAGGTTACGAAGCGTTGGTTTCGCCTACTGCATGTTCGTGGAATCCGTCCTCGTCGAAGTCATCCACATTCGTATCTGCTGACACGACGATAACGACCGTCTTACGATGTCGCCCAGAGTTGTGAGGCCGCGGGGACGATTTAGACGAGGGCTTCTCTCTTCGCGCTTCAGCCTCCTCGGACCATGTTTCATGGTCTGCGTATGCATTCTTATCCTCCTCTCGAATGGCGGCCAGGGCGCTACCGACGGCGGCGCCAACGCCCGCCACGCCTGCCGCGACCGTCTTGCCTGCATTAGAGAGGAACTGCTGCGGGCTTGGCGTCCGTCGCAAGGCGCCAGACATTTGCGCGCCCCATCCAGCAGCAGCGCCACTCGCCTCCGGGGCCACGTCTCCGACACCATAGCTCACGCCGTCTCTCGTTACGGACGGCTTCACGGTAGATTGTCGCGGGTCCCCGGTGCCTGCGCCGTATGGGGGGTTCTCGCCGTAGTCAGCATTGTCGTAGTCGAGGTCCACAGGCGCAGCATCGCTCTCCTCGTCTTCGGTGGTGCGCTGGCTCCACGCCCAAGCGGCAACGCCCACGGTAGCGATAGTAACGGTAACGGCGAGGGGAATCCAGTGGCTCCAGACTCCCCTGCGGCGGGACCTCGAGGATTCGTAGGACGACGACATTTAGTCAAGTGGGATCATGGCAATGCGCGCCCGACAGGCTACTGTTTTGCATATAAGAGGGACTGTTGAATCGCACAGCCGTAGCGCCGCGACAACAGTGAGCGGTGCAGCGACGTCGTCGATGATGGTCCAAATTAGCAGGCCGAAGAAGCGGTCGTGTTATCGCATTGGTGGATCGGTAGGGGGCGCCGGGTGTGGTTGGGGTGGCTGGTGTTATGTTGTTGATTGAGGTCCCGACCCGAGATCCCTGCTGACCGAGGCTCTGGTTGGCATGGGTAACCAGGCGTCTAATTAAGTATCTAGGTACCAAAAGCACAGCCACACACCGCCCATACGCCACAGAGCCATCCCGCTGCGTACTGTAACTGATGTTATCGATAAACTTTTTCCCGAGGAGACCCCCCACCATAGCGATGACTCTTAAGAAGTCCAGCATCGACACAAGCTGGTGATAACGACGCCGTATATCGTCCAGATCCGCTCGTAGATAAGTGCAGGGGCGTGCAGGGGCGCAATACCGCCCCTTAATCTTCCATTAACTCCTCCATACCTCAAACTGCCGTTATAGCGCTTACCATCAAGCTGGACTTGGCCCGCCTTCACTAAGTGAGGGCACGACTAACACGAGGGGCAGCGCCACCAGATCACACCACCGAGGCCATTCCAAGACACATTTCACATTTCACGAGATGCCTCACGCCGTCTCGATGCCCGCGACGGGCCTCCAGGCTCTCATTCTATGTGGTCCCGGGTCCTCTTTCCCCACGTTTACAACGAACCCGGATGAGAATCCCAAGGCTCTACTGCCTATTGCCAACCGACCGATGGTGTGGTATCCCATCGACTTCTGCTACCGAACCGGTATAACAAGTGAGGGTGCCTTTCCAATTCGAGTGTTCTACCTCTTTTGTGCGGGTTACGTATATCAAAAGCACTTGCAAATGACTGGAATATTCGGGCAAGCCGTACTTATCGCCGTCACAAAGACCTCATGATTATCATCACCATCTTCACTCCCTCTAGTAGCAGTCTAGTGTGCTAATTAGAAACACAGATATCACCTTGATCTGTCCACCATCAGCTACAGAAGCCATGACGACGGCGCTAAATACTAACCCCTTCCTAACCAGTCTTCCCCATCCTCGTCCAGATTTAGTGGCACCACAAGGTCTGGATTACAACACTGGCACCGCAGAAATCCTCCGGCTACCTGAGATGAGAGACATTATCAAATGCGACCTGCTGGTCTTGCCTTGTGATCTGGTCTGCGAAATGGGCGGTGATAAATTATTGCAAGCATGGCTGGTCAAGGCTGCCAGTCTGGCGGACTTGCTCGGCGAAGAAGTAGCCCCTTATCGTAGCGGTGGATTGGGAGTCTGGTACGAGACAAAAACAGCAAACCCGATCAAGGGTGAAGAAACCGACTTCCTTGCCACTACCCCAATGTCCAAAGACCTCACATCGCCTAAGAATTCTATACTGCAGCACTTGTCATACTTGACGTTGTCCATGCCGACGGATTCGTTTAACGATCTCATTGAGGAAAAGAGCAATTTTCCTCTTCGACATGGTTTACTTCGCAAGCATCCCAAACTTCGGATGCTGACGACCCATCGAGACGCACACATCTACTTCCTACCAAAGTGGATAATGGATTTTGTCAAGGAAAATGAGAGGCTGGAAACAATCGGAGAAGACGTTGTCGGATGGTGGGCAAAGGCTGCATGGCAGACAGGACTACCCGAAAGACTTGGTTTGATCAAGGTGCTGCAAGGTCGCGTCACAGCAATAGACCCAGCTGGCTCTACGCGCGAGGAGAGTCCTTCACCACGAGGCGGGATCTCGAACTCTCAAGGGAGCGACAGCTCACCCTCTGCAGATCCTGAACATGCACATAATCCACTCTTAAGCAAACCTGCTCAAGCCTCAGTCCCGCCGGTCTTGGCATACATCCATCCGTCTGAGCCGGATGCGCCACTTCTACGTCGTGTTGATACAGCCCAACTCCTTCTCGCTGTATCGTTGCGATTGGCTAAGTTACCTCCCATCGAGGAAACGGGACCAGATGCTGCCTCGCCATTCGCGCACCCTAAAAAGATCGCTTATCCTGACGGTGTCAAATCTCGAACTACTATTACAAGACAAGATTGCTTGATCGCCAATAACGTCATGGTGGATGAGAAGACGTCCATCAAAGAATGCGTTGTAGGCGCTAACTGCCAAATCAAAGAAGGTGCTAAACTCTTCCAATGTTTACTGATGGATGATGTGGTCGTTGAGAAAGGCTGCAAGTTGACTCGTTGTATCCTTGGCAAGAGGAGTGTCATTGGCGACGGCTCAGTGTTGACCGATTGTGAGGTTCAGGAGAATCTATTGGTCGAACCCCGAAGTAAGTTGTGGCTGTTTCTACCCTTCCTTATTCCAGCCTCTCTCATCTCCCGTGACATGTTTATGATGCAGCTAACACTTGAATAGCCGATGACAAGGACAACAAACTGATGAGCTCTTCTGGGCTTGAAGCTAGCGAACAAGATATTCAGGACGTCCTGCAAGAATTCGATGACGATGCAGGTAATGAAACTGCATTTGAATGATCAGTTGAATACCTGTGGTCCTAGCCCTTAGGGGGTCCACTGCTAGCGGCTCCCCAGCAGAGTTTTAATCAGACAGACCCTCGCTTTATTTGAGGCATTCACAGTGCGGTTTACATTTGCGATGGAGTAGGTATATGGTAACGTGTGTGATTAGATCGGAGTGCCAGACAGGGGCCTATGCAAGTCAGCGGGCTTCATCACTGCAGGCTGTCTTGTTTACACTAGCATGTAGTGTATGCGTGTCCTCATGCTGCGCTCTGTGGACATTTTGGCTGCACAGAAGTCGAGAAACCAACCAAGAGTTTAGATGGCTTAAACAAGGGGCATTATCACCTTCATTCTCGAACAACTCCATGTACTACAATACTTTCCAAGCCAGTACAACGCATATGATATTTCGCTGTGTTACGCGACAAGATAAACCATTAGCACATCAGTTGCATTAAGAGCCTACACGCACCGTATACCAAGTGACGAGACATGGTTAGAGAAGCGAAAAACACGCCGGTCGGTGACAAGAAGCAGTATGATCAGCCACATGGCAGCTTATAGTTCAGCACCCCCAGTCATTTCACCATGTGCCGGCGGCGATCAGAGTCATCCAACGGTACCAGAATGCTACGAAACTTTATTTCTCCTCATCCCCAATTCACCAGTCGAGTATGACTCGACAGATATTACCTTCTGTCCTCTTGCGGTGATGGGATACTTGTGAAGCAGACTACTACCAACATTGATCTGTTATTGGATAATAGACGTAGGCTAATCTTATTAATTGAAGACCACCACGTTGTGGTATGCCGAGCATCTTAGTGTACCTTGACTTTTCTAGGAATGACCACGTGCAATCTCACGATCTCAAAATGTCACGTAACTTCCGTGGAGAACGCATGTTGACGGGCATCGGCGCCCCCCAGACCGCCGCCTATTAGCAGAGCACACGTTCTCATCCAGTGGCTCGATCCCTAGCCCAACCAAGTGAGAAGGGGGCTCCTGTGGCTGGGCGCTGTGCTACCTGACTAGACGCAAACCTTTCCAACCCATCTTTTCTCTGCAAGGCTATACCCCGTTGGTGGTTGATGAATAATCCCAGATCAGGCCTGTCATATTCTTCGTCTCCGCAATGCACGCCACATATACCCTTGCCAGGGCTTTTGTCATCGATTCTGCACTTCAGTACAAGACAACGCAAGGGTGGTGTATATTAACCACTGGACGGGGAACGCTTAGCCTTTGGCCTCTGTTTACACGACCACGGTGTTCCTGTTTGCGATCTTCGTACCATTGTCCGCCTCACCACTTGGGTTACGGAGGGGGTGGTATTTAGTAGCACATTGTAGGGCTGAAGAATTCTAGAACTTTACAACGTGACACTTGGGGAGCAGGTTCACGTACGAGGTGAAATAAGGTAGCCACAACGGTCTTGTAGCTGTAGAACCTCTGTATAGAAGAGGTACCAGTGTCTTCGTACTGATAAGACCAAGTTAACCAAATTTTCAAAATAATTGTCACCTGAATAGTTCACTCTATTACAAACATGAAGTAGCGTTCTTTCGATTTACCTATGAGTTCCGTGGACAGGTTAGGATACGAAGCAAAAGAGGCTCGGTCCCGAAAGAACCAGCGATGAAATCCGACGGGAGGGAAACATCATCTGACTCAAAATCGGCGGCCAAGTCGCATAGTATTGCAGGCTAATGCATCTTCGTTCATATGACTCTAAGTAAGTAAGTAATGCAACAAGAAGCCTCATACCTGGTACATTCGTCAAACTTCATTGGCTATAAACAATAATTACCCATATATATCGTTGTTGCTCTAATTGCAACAACGCCCTCGTTTTGCAACGTAGGTGCGATTACACCGGCGGTAAAGTATCCCGTATTATAGATTAACAGGTTTTTCTTGTTATACGTGCTTCAAATTTAGTGTTTTTTTATCCTGTATACGCCGAGGCGGTCATGAGAACGTTGCCGCTTAACCCCCAAGACTAGCAAGAAACAAACTTCCAAGCACTGTCTTCATCAAGCCTAGCGTATAAAACTAAGTAAGACAACTCCACCATCAACTTAAGTATATTTGGGCGGAATTCCTTTTCTATCATGGCATCAAAAGTTTGCCCCCCACGTCCTTCGACAAGGAAGAATGCCTGCTTGTTTCACCCATCAAGTAGAAAATCCCACAACTGACGCCGGAACTGTATACACCTCCCCATGTCCGCAACTAGACTGGTGGAAGAAAACAATGTATTTATGTCTTGCTCGAGGGCGTGGGCTAGCTGGCGAGCTAGTTCCAGAGACGCAGTCTACCCATGTCATCTGACCAGCTATTGAGCCAATAACACAAGCCGATATGTAGGCAAATTTTAGAATCACCGGCAAAACTGCAAGTTTCGTTAGCTCAGCTGCCTTCTAGTGCTGCATAGATTGTCTCGGATCAAGGCGTTCTCACTAACAGGCGGGCACGATAGACTCCGTGGTTGGGAATCAGCGACCACGCTCCTTGTGCTTCTCGCAAAGCCCAACCGCGTAGGTTTCGACACGCAGGTAACCACCAGCTCTATAATCGACGTCTGGTGTGTTTTGGCCACAGTCTTCCCCCCTATTCATCTCCGGACATTTGTACACCTTGTAAGACGCGATACACTTCTTAGGATTGGAACAGTTGTAGTACTCCACATAGATAGTACACATTGTCGCTTGGTTAGAGATAATAATATTAATAAAATGACTAAGTTTGGACCGAGTGAGCGAAAAGTGAGGCTTAGTTTACCTAAGTGTGTGTGTATGTAATACCAAGCGAGAGGCAGTGATCGCTCTGCTGGCTTCTAATCATGCTCTTATACCCGTCCCAGTGCCTAACAGAACTATGCGTCTGCCCATTGGTTCTAGATAAGGTCAGAGCTCTCCTTTTGTCTAATTTACGCAAGGACGGATTTTACCTCCCAGTAATTCGCTTGCCCGTGAGCCACTACTGCGAGGGGATACGTCGGGCAGACACCCGCATCGTAAGGCACGGGGTCGTACACACATACACACAATACGCCAGCACAAAACACCCCCTGCCAATTTTCGATTTCCGGTGATCATGTGAATAAGCTCATTCATATATCTGATAAAAGAATCGTAAAGAGATAATGTTCGTAACATGCTTGGCGTTGGAAACCGCTGCACACATTGTCTACTTGCGATACTTGATGCGTTGCCAGTATTCATTAGCCACGGATGAGTGCCTTTAATGTGCGGGCATGAGTAGTATCAGAGGTAGACGACGATCACTAACCGGTTGGACGTAATGTAGTGGAAAATCCGGCAGGAAAGACCGCAGCGCTAGCATCTACCAGGATGCAGAGTAACGGTGACCTCGCCACTCCATGATGCTTAACTTGGAGGGTTACTTCGCCACTGCCACTGCCGGCAATGAACATGATCCGAGATGGACGCTAGAGCTATTTGGCGTCTAGCCGAAGCGTAAGAATCATGACGTGTCCAGGATCAAGGATCAAGTCCTGGATGACGACAGTTGAGCCTCTTAATCAATATAGCTGAGATAGCCTCGAATATAGTGTTGTGCCATGTCATGAAACAAAAGCTTCTGCAAATGGGCTTGACAGTGAAAGTCGCTATCAATAAGGTGGAATAGCAGCAAAATGAGTTTTACGTCCCGGCCAATTTTGTACTTGGTGGCACCTCTAGGATCAAACAGTCGTTCATTAGTTCTGACTTCTTCTTGAAACCAGACGTAGAGAACCGATCTCAAGATGATGCCAAATAGTGTGCCCCTTGAACCGTTGGTCCGTCTTGCCAGGGGTGAAGGTAGAAAACAATCTGGTAGGGAGAATAATACACTGTCCAGGAACAAGGGAATATGCTAACTGATCTACAAGTGATGGTGACACAGTTAAAGTGGTACCCGCGAGACAAGGCGCTTGTCTTCAAATGCGGGCTTGGGGAAAGAGCGCCACACAAAGTACAGTGCAAGGAAAAGTAATTCTTAGCCTGGTGTTGCTATTAGAAATGGAGCACGGACGAACCGTCTTCAGGGGTAAGGTACGAGCGCTCTGAGACATTGATGGTTGACAAGTCATCTTGGCCTCGGGCACAATCGCTGTCGACTACCCAGACGGATACACGGTGGAGGCCGGGATACCTACCAAATGGAAGCGTGGAAATGGGTAGTAGTATGCCTTGTCATCCTTCAGTATTCACGTTCTCTCGGTATTAGCGACCATATGCACGTCCCATCTCTCCTAACCTGTCTAGGGCTATCAACGGGGAAAGCAATGGGCAGTACCTAATCGAGGTGGTATTTACACGCATCAAATATGCACTAGTCCACCCACTTAACAAGACGCAGTAGCGCATTGTGTTTTATTGAGATATCCAACTCGATTAGATAATAATCTATCCGGGATATCTATCTCGTTAATCAAAAGAGTTTGCATTTGCAGCACCACAGGCCTTGATCGACCTCAAATGTTAAAGTTAAGAAGTACCCAGCATAGCTGGGACACTGCGTAAGTATTCAACCTTGTTCGAGCCCCGATGGTGTAACGGTGTTGATATGGTTAATAGCGATGAGAAATTATGAAGGACAAGGATATAGCTCTCACGAAAAAATCTTTATCACGTGTAAGAGACTTGAACACCGTTGTTGACACGACATTAAGCGCCTGTCATCCCGTCAAAATATATGAGGCTCCACTGCAGCATCGAATTGACTTGGACAGCACCCTTGCAAGCCACACACAACCTCAAATGAGCAACAGGGAGGGGGAGGCATCATTGCGCCTGGCCTCTGCGCATCAACGTTGAATAGTATCACAGAACTTACCGAATTCGGAGCCGAGCTCTCACTGAACCAGGACCTAGGGAAAGCTGCGATAAACTCCAGGGGAGGTCCCTCTTTAGGATTACCAGTGAATCTTAGACCCGACAGAATTCCCGTACCCACTACGGGGAAAGCAGCAACATCATGAGCAAAAGTTCACGAGTTCCTAAAAGAGAAGCAGTAGGCCCATATCCATGGCACTATATCTTTTCTTAACATTGCGTCTTCTATTCTCGGTCTTTGCTTGTCTATTATATGGTGAAACGATGACGATTTGGTAGGGGAAGCACAATGACAGTATTGGTGGTAGACGGTTGTCCAGAAACACTTGGCTGCGCTTCGGAGGGTGACAGCGTTATAGACCATCAGGGCGTACTCCAATCGGCCAGGTTTGATCTAACCGGTGTATTATGTAACTGAAGATGACGAACCCGCCGCCTCACCCTATGTCAGTCAGTGTATGCTATGTATTATCACACTCCCACAAAGCCAATGTGTTCGCTTCCTGACCATGTCTTACAGGTCGGTGCGAATATACCGCCGCGCTATTTATCTGATATCTATAAAACCCATTCCTGAATGTCGATTTTGCGTGCAACCCCGATCTGCCTAGCGGCTCAGTGAGGGCTTCCCGGCGCGATTGTCTCACAGCCCGGGATAAGTACACACCATAGGAACCATTTTTGGCGCGGATCAGTTTCTTCTGCCAAGACTATCCAAAGTGTCGGTAGAATAAATGTTTGCCTCATGACTCTAGTCGTGTCTGCACGGCTGAATGTTGTGTACCGTCCTGCTGGCTTCTAATTTATGACTTGGGCGGCTATGGTGAGGGTCCTGGGTCGAGATTGGACCTTCCTAGATGCTGTTGGCCCTACGGATCCAGGGCATCGGTAACAGATTAATTGTTGACTCACTTGGGTGGGAGGGATCTAACATGGGACTAGTCTAAGCCCAAGACATGATTTGCAATGCACGCAATGGAACATCTTCAAAGTCGGGGTAGTGGCTTGAAGCCTTTCCGTAGCAGTCCGCTCCTGAGAAGATCGCGCGCCCCTGGAGCTCCACGCGCCTTGAAGTACATTCCTCAACTCGAATCAAAACCCTGACGGGCCGAAGATTCGGTATATTGGTTTGAGTGTCCCACGTTAGTAAGCCAATGTCTGGCCACAGGGATATTGTATTCTAACTTATTCATGATCTTATCTTCAACAGTATATTAAACCAACCGCCCTTCCCGTTCGCCATTCCAGTCAAGCTCCCTCAACTCTCCATTCCTTTCGACCAAGTTTTGTAACAGTGTCAAACGTTCCATTAAGATTGATTTATTCAAAATGGACTTCAGCGCCGAGTTACAGGCCGCTTTCAACGAGGAGTTTCCCGACTGCTTCTCGGTTGGACCTTATAATACCATTAGCAGAACGTCAACCGATTTAACAGAATCTACGGGCCAGCAGCCATGCACGCCCACATCCGGTCGGTCGACACCGGCCTTTTGCTCCATGCCGATGGAGCAAAATGAGGCAGAAATATATCTGGGGTTAACACCACCGGAATCCACCTTTGGTGGATACTTTCCCGATCAGAAACAAGAGCCCATTCACTACATGGGCTTCGACAATTTCGCAGGGTCCCCAAGCCGAAGGGGCAGCGACGATGTTGGTGCCGTTGTTCAACACCAACAACCCCTACCTATACCTATAGAGTCCTCGGATCCTCTACTCCTACCACGCTATCCTCCCCCAGACCAGACGACCCCCCCTACCTTGGAACTGCCACCAGCCCCCTACTATTATGGCAACCCTACGTACGATATACCATGGATGTGGCCTATGGACGGGCCTATACAGCTTTTTGGTGGGCAAGATCCGCCTCCAACTCAAGGGCCAGCACAAAATAGCCATATCCTACCCATACCAAACCCCCCGGCCCACCAGAGACCCCTATGCGTAGACGAAGTGCGGCAGAAAAGCACGGCATTGCATAAAGTGCAGCAGTACCGCGTCACCAAACGCAAGCCTGCAGGACCGGTTTTTGCGTATGGAAGAGAGTGGCCAACACTTGATAAGGGCAAGTACGAGTGCCAGTGGCCAGGGTGCAAAGGAAAGAAGAGGGGCTTTAAGCGGCAAGAACATTTAAAGAGGCACGAAAACACGTAAGTGTCCCTACTCAAACATATACAAGTTCCGTTGAGCTGACCATATCTAGTGTGCATCTTCTCCTTTCCCATTGTCGATGTCCGTTCTGTATTGCCAAACCTTTCAACCGCGAGGACAATTTTCGAACTCACGTGCTATTACATACCAAAAAGGGCGGAACTAGTCGGACAAAATATCATCCAGACGCGCAAGCGTACTTGGACATGCTAAACCTAAAGGTCAAGCAGCGTAATCATGCCGAGAAAAGGGTACGGGTCGAAAAAAGGGTAGCCCGCGGCAGAAAAGCCGCATCTCGAGGTATAACAGATCACGATCACCTCAGTCGCCTCCAAACCGAAGCTCAATATATAATGGCGCCCCAGGACACAATGGAACCTCCCCCAATAACGGTTTAATGCAGCCACACCCACATCTATTTTTTTCTGCTCAAGATAGCGAGGAGTTTTGGGCTAATCTGACCGGCCCATTGTTGGAGGTTCACATTTCAAGGCATCAAGTTTTTATGGGTATAGGGCTTTTAACTACAGATACCTTTGGATGTATCACGGGCGCTTTGGAAACAGCTGGCATGCTGAGGCGGTATAGCCACTAAAATAGGGGTATTTTGATTTTCGAGGCGCTTGGGTTGGGTTCATGTATAAGGAGGGCAGGCTTTGCCTAGTCATTTTGTGTTTACAACGGAGTTACGGGTGGGAAAAGGCGGCTGAGTTTCAGGCCACGCAAGGTTGTTTTCTCCTCAGATACCCATCTAGGCAAAAATTGGATGAATGTTTTTCTCCACTCCATGTCCCATTCCATCGTGAACTCCTAGAGGTTGTCCAACTCAACAGACTCGATGATACGCCCCGCATAGTCCAGCTGTAGCTGTAACATATGTCTTAGATTTTAATCATAGCGACAAAGTGTAAATTGTTGCTTTGGGCAGTATGGCCGAGACAAACTGCATTAGCTAGCCTGAACAGCTTTTAGATGCAGACTAGCCTATCCGAATGTACTACCTGAGAGAACGTTGCACATACCTGGTGGGGGCCAGAGAAGATACTTTTTGCAACCAATATCGTGGCATCTAGGCTACTCTAGAGCTAGTTTGCTCCGGGATCTATATCTAGGACTATGTAGGAGAGTGAGACTATGGTTGCCCGGCCGGTAGTTGAGGCGAACCGGCTAAGCAGTCTTGTCTGTTAGCAAAATTATCACGTTACGGTTGAACGACGTCACGACTTTATTCTAGAGAAATAGGCTTTGCATACGTAACACAATCCAGAGCAGCACATGCAAACAGTGAGGACATTGACTGGTGAAAATAAGCAGGAAGCTCGAAAGGTTGGCATACCACCCCCGCTCCTAACAACCACGCGGTATGTCTACGGCAGTGGAACTGTGATATGGACTGTGCCCAGCCAACTAATTTGACGAAATAACACCAGTCATCTGACTGCAGAAGTGCTGTCCAGGCCTCTCCCCTGTCCCGCGACTAGGAACGTTACGCAAGTAAACTCTCTACGGATATGGTCATAGTGGCTCGGCGCGTATCAGCCTCTGTATAGTCTCACCGGTGCTTGTGAAGATATAGCTAGCAGCCCGGAGTCCTTCCCATGGGCAAATGCGGCGGGTAATGGCTTCTAACTAAAACAATGGAAATGAGGGGCTCACAAGGCAGAATATAGTATGACAGCCCGATCGTCAGTCTATTCACTCCGTGGCTTACCTTCTTCGGCCCCGAAGAAATATAGATTCTGGGGCGATATGTACCCATAAGCCTTGCTCAGACTTGCAAAGTAGTCTGCAGGGCCATGATGTTACATATCAATTATTCAACCTTTTCCCGCTTGTTTGCAAATGAACGATTGGCATACAACACGCGCCCTAGATCACGCTTCCAAATGATTCAGGGAAGAAGGGGCGGTGAGGAAGGGGGGTTGGAGACCCGAGTACCCGGATTAGCCACGTGAACAAACCATATTGTTCAGATACTTGGGCAATCTATTGCATGCCGATGCAGTCACAGGCGTCACAAAAGCTCAGCCGATGCCTGTGGGCTCGAATCTGAGTGGCTCCAGGCATATGAAGCAAACAACCCAGGTCCATTGACGGTCGTTATCTTGCAACTTACAGGGGGCCCTAGGAATGAAAAATGCGGCTGGTCCACTTGGTTGAGCTGCCTGACCTTGTTTTTTCTGCTAGTGTATTAGATCAGTGACAATGGTACATGTACTGGTGAAACCCTCGTATTGGCCATCATGTTTGTAGCGCGTCAAGCACTGCCCGAGCTTCTTGTGCGCCTGGTGCTGTTCCAGCGGAGAGTGACGCCCTAGTTTTCCAGCCTTGTTGACGCTATGGTGAACTACAAGCTACAGATAATTTCCAACGAGGAGCCTGTTTCTTCAACTTGTCGTAATGTGGACGGAGACACCTATCAGTTGACTAACTGGAGTCCGGAGTCAATTTCAGGGCTGATACTTGACACTGCCTGAACAGGTACAAAAAACTCTTCGAAAGGGGCGTTAGGGCTAGATTTGTTTCGGCCGCTTTACATACCTCTATTTGTGGAGATGATGCGAAGCTAATGTCGCCGACTTGACAACTGGCCAGCAATAGTTGTTTTCTATGTATACTTCTACGGCTTGCAATTTATTGTCGAATCTAGCGAGTACATTAATGGTCCGCTGGTAGAGGCCTGTCCGTAGAAAGGAAGGACAGAAATCGATGCCAAGGCTGTCCGCTAAAACAAAGGACATTCCTGTAAAAGCTAAATCGCTGACAGAAGAATGCACTGGAAATACTCATATCTTCCAAAGCTACATTGTATATCATGTCTCGTGATGGAATTGTTGCATTAGGGGACAGCCATTGTTGGAGGTCAAGCAATGGTGTATTTTCTTGCACAATTTGCAAGGAGTACCTGGTATATGCCGCGCTGATAGGCGTTAGGAGGCAGTGACGAACTCGATTTTGTTCTTGTGTCCCCTTCTATGACGCTGGATTCGTGCTTCTGGTACGTTTCTCAACGTGAATGGAGAGGGCGTCAATAACTTGGCACTGTAAGCAAGTAGAAACTATGAGTTTCAAACTGGAAAAAATAGCAACACGATATAGTAGGCCCTGGACGCTCCCCTGTATCTTATGTGACGTGATTACGCCAACAGCCTGCGCATCAGAGAGCCCTAAGTTTTGAGGCAAAAGAATGGGGGGTTTTCCCAAATGTTTTCCCAAGCGGGTACCACAACGGTGGAAGCGATGTTCCACTATCGGGAGACGAAGTTGAAGCTAGACCTATAATTGCAGTTTCTGTAGGACAGCCTCATGAAAGGCGCTACCACACGAGAATGCGGATAAACAACAATAGCACGAATTTAAAACATTACTATGACTTCAGTTTTGTTCTGTCTGAATATTGCAATTCTAGTTCACGATTCGATATTGAACCGGAGAACTCGAAATTGTATTATAACTACTTGAGGCTTGATTGTACTTGTCCTATGTACTCGAAATCGACTCTGGGTATTGGGGTACTCTGTGCCAAAAATCTAGGCAATTATAGGCTGACGGAGCACAGCATAGTGATAATACTGGGGTTGCAAGTGCTTGCTAGGTAGCCTTAGGTTTTAGTAGTCGCTTAGTGTAGAATTCGGTCTCAAATTCTGTAATCTGATTCTAAATAGAATATCGAGTGTTGGGGCCTCATATAGTATTGATCTACTCTAGGTCTTGCATTCGTACGATTTGCACATTATTTTGCAGAGCTATTTCCTAATACAGAACCGAAGTCAATGAGAAGGATGTCACAAGTATAGTTATAGTTATACCCCTGGGTTCTTAGTTTCGGGACCACGCAGTCGTCAAGCTTTTCTGCTCCTACATAAATTCCCCATGCTTCCAGTTGGGAAAGAAATAACTTGGTGTTGACTCAATGCCCAGGTATACGCATTTAAAAGCGTCAAGGCTGGATGTTCTCGCCTTGGTCATAATTCGTTGATGTTGGGTCCGGGGGTAGCCAATAGCAACGCAAATATCGAGTCTATTCCTATTCCCCTTGATACAGATATCCCATGTTTATCATAAGATGTTCCATTCTGATTATGCAATCCGTTGATATGGTAGGGGAGTGCGGAGGTGAGAGAGAGCGGATGTTCGAAAACCGCTGTATTGGCTTCCCATACCTTCCCAATAATCCCCACGCAACACGAACACCCACGAAATACAGCATCATAACACTAATGGTGATGCGTGAGGTGACTAAAATTTCATTTCATTAAATACGCCGACAACCCAGCGGGCCCATACATAATCACAAACTTGCGTGCATGACATTGATAGGGAGGGAACTACTGTAGGGTGTACGTAGTACTAAGTGCTGCTCAACCTCCCGTCGCAGCCTTTCAATCGAGCCGTCTCCCTATACTTTTGTCCCCAAAGAAATACAATGAATGCTGATGGAAAGAAGAAGAAGAAAACACAAAAATATGGATCGATGAACATCTCTGCTACTGTAGGAGGGGCAACGATGAGAGATGTAATTAGAGTGTCCTTCACCCTAGACACAATATCTTAGCGAGTAGAGTCCTTGATTGTTGATTGCTCATGGCGTGTTTATTGGTGCACCCGCGATAGCAACCGAAAATCATTTCGAACTACAAGGTTGGCAACTTGCAGTGTGCACCACCACCGTAACAGTTACGCGGCGTATTCATGCCATAGAAGGCGCCCAATAAATAGTGTTTAATTTGCAACAACAAACTTTGCCCATGTCGCAGTTTTGTGACTTTTTGGTGGATAAAACTTCAATGTTTGTCGTGGAGATGTCGGTTGCGTGCTCGTGGGCAAGCGTTAGTCATCCATCGCCAAGCAGCAGCGCATCGTGGCGGTGTTCTGAAGACCGAGGTATGACATCAATTTTCTCCCCGCGCAAACTCGTCGATTCCTCGACCTAAGCTCGTGCTCGCCGTCGATACACGTTTACTGGCATCGAAGCATCGTGACCCCGGCATCCATGCGACATGTTATAGGATTTCGACCATCTCGGCAGCAATATGGACACCCTCCCGTCGTATAGCGAGGCCACGACTCGGCTGGATTGGCTGTCGCTTGTTGCGCCTCACGTCCCCGCATCCGGCTGGACGTGCTGCTGTCTCGTCGACCGTCGGTTCTACGACCGCTTCGCACCGCGCCTGTGGCGAGATCCGCTAGTGACGGTCCGGCAGCTTGGCTTACATCCCAATGATGGTAGGTGTATCTATCTACTCTCTACTCTCTACTCTCTATACCGGAACACATGCCTGCAAGAGATATGTCGGTTCACCGAACCCGAACCGGCCTCGCACGCCCACGACTGGATCCGTTTGATAGTTGTGCGGGCTGCAGTACATCCCCTCTTTATCTGAGGAGGGCATAGTCAAGCCGAAGTGCCGTAGCTAATTGTTGACAGATCTTGCGTGGTATAAGCGCTTCATAAACAAATACGCAAGCTCCGCGCGGCCTCAGACACGCTACCTGGTCAAGTCCTTAGATTTCCGGGCCTTCGCCTCGAGAGCATCGGGACTCTATTCAACAGAAGCGAGCGAGCGAGCCATTTCTGAAAGCTTCAAGGAGCTGCCCCAGCTATTCCCGAAACTGATATGTCTTCTGGTAGACGGGCACCCTGAGCTTGACCCCGGCTCTCTGGCTACCGCCAGAGTCATTACTACTCACTCTCTCGAGCTGTTGGATCTTGCTCGCTGCCGCCAGGAGCTCACCCCAAAGCTATTCTGTCCTGAATTATTTCGCGAGTTGGTTTACCTCGATATTTCATATATCCCTGGATCGCTTAAGAGCGTTGTTCAGTCCTCTCTCAACCCTACTCACCTTCCTGAACTCCGCGTATTGAAGGCCCGGGGACGCGAAGTGGACGATGCCACCGCCCAATTGCTATTCCAAACGTTTCGACTTCAACTTTGGAGCATCGATCTTAGCGATAATAAGCTTACTGATGATTCTGTCGATGCATTGCTGGCGCATTGTTTCTCTTCACTATCATTTCACAATGATGCCTATTTTGAGGTCGAGGGAAAAGTGGTGGTGCCTAAAAATTTGGGAAGTCGCCAATACGGCCCTTTTGATTTCATCCAGGAATCATCACACAGCGCTTCATTCGCGCATCCTGAACGATACCTCGCCGACCCGCCAGTCTACGCTCATAGAGCTGACCAAGTTGAGCCACAGGAATGGCAGACTGCCCGTTCTGATGGCATCAATCCACCAAGACTTGATGACGCTGGTTCAGTAAAGGAAATGCTGTTAGAAAATGCATTATTTCAAACCAACACAACACCAAGACAACCGATACGCAACCTGCACTTTCCTCGGGGAGGCGTCACACACCTATATCTGAACCGGAATCGCTTCACCGCAAATGGTATAGGGAGGCTGCTTCGTGTTTCTTCGGGGAGGTTGGAGCACTTTGAATGTGATTCTTGTCTATACACTTCCCCACTAACACCTTCCGACGAAGGTAGGCAACAGTTACGTGTTGTAGGCATTCCTGGACTGTCCCATATATTTCGTGCTGTGTTTTCCTCGAACCTCCGATCCTTACGTGTGCACCACTCACTCGTAACGCAAGTACCAGACATCATTGCAGATGGACTTCCATTGGCAACGGCTCAAAGATTGTCAGAGACAGCCTTTTTCAAGAGAGTTAGCCGAGTCTATCCTCAACGTTTTGTGCCGGACATGAATCCACGCATCGCCTCCCTCGCACTGACTAACATTCCAGCACGTTCCGTTGGTCGTGTTATAGAACAACTAACTTCATTCCTGGATCTTGCCTCTTCACAACAGCAAGCCATGAGGCAAGCCAGATTGGGCACGAATGATCGCCATAAAACGATGCTCAGTGGCCTCCGCCACCTTCGGCTCGAACTGGACCCGGACTTCTCTGATGATAGATTAGACTCCTCTACAGGCCGCGATATCGACTATGACAAGCTTCTGGATCCAGGAGATGATGATTTTGGCAGCAGCACTTTTAGTTTCTTCGAAGACACGAAGCGAATCATGCCAAACCAGCCCAGCGCGGGGCAAGCGTCGGCTAGAAATGAGCTACGCTACGCGAGCACTGAACACTACTGTCAGTGGAAATCCGGTCGATTGAAATCGTCGCCGTATTCAGATACGAAGTCTCATTATATAAATTACTATGAGGAGGCATCGAACTCTTGGACAGGCAATGTCTTTTCGGTTCCTGTGTGGATCGGTCCTGGTACGATCGGGCCCCATCCCGCTGTCAACGAATACATGTGGAATCTTCAAGATGCAAAATTGAGGTCTAATGTTGGGCCGGCGACGCCTGATCATGTGGTCGCCGGAGTGCCGGCGCTGACATACATATTCTATGCTGCCTGGGATGCTATGATATTCCCCAAGAACCTCGCCGCAGCCGTGAATAGCTCGGGCACTGACCCGCTCCGTGATGTGGCCGCAGCAATCAAAGAATACCGTGTCCGGACAAAAGGGACACCTCATCACTGGGACGGCAAGATTCAGCTAGTGCGAACTAATGGGTCATCGCGATATCACGCTTCGGAATATTGGCGCTAAATCAACTGACATAGATGCATCTTCGTTCAGGGATGAAGCTTAGATGATATATATCCCAATATCTACAATAGATGGTTATCGCAATTGATTTTGCGCAGTTCTGAATGAGTAAACTTCTCGAACTTCCTGACCTATCTATTACTAACTCACGGAAATTGAATACGCCGTGGTAGTCAAAACTGCGTTCGAACCAACAAAGGGTTCCGTTCCTGCACCAATACTGGTGACGTACTGGCTGGTAGACATGCCCTGATTGGAGGTAAGGTAGTTGAGGAAGGCTTTGAGGTCGCCGCTGAAGCTGGTCACCTGGGATGAGGCAACGAAGCTGAAGACGTGCATGTTGCCGTTATAGCCATCGTACAGCTTCCACGACACGCCAGCAATGTTTGGAGTTGCGACGGGGCTGCCAGAAGACGAAATAGGACCGGCACCGCCGAGCGCAGCGAGCCAGACCATTACTTCGTATTCCGATGATCCACTTGCGGAGGAGGATGTAAACAAGTCGTAGGCTACATTGGCGACCATGCCGCTCCCGGTGTAACTATTTGACGAAAGATTGGTTCAGTCCGGCTCGATTGAAGAGATATCTGAGTTCGGAGGTAGGCAGACGATGGGTTATGACTTACGAGTACTTCCACGTGGTCGGCATAGTCGAGATGGCAGATATCTTCTTCGCGGAAGTCTGCACGACGGCGTTTGCATACGACTTGACGTTGTAATTGCCACCAGACCACGACCACGAGGTTGACCAGGCCACGCTGTTGCCTGTCAGCCCGGTTACGGTCGTGCACTGGCTTCCCGAGCCGGCAGATTGCCCCCAGAGGTTGTTATAGACGATGTACGAGCCCGTCTGCACCGAGTCCCATTGGCCACAGAACGTCGTTGCTCTCTTGTCGACGGTGGGGGTTGGCGTAGCGAGGGCCAGACCAGCCAGAGCTGCTGAAGCTAGGATGAGCGACTTCATGGTGATGGCGGATTTATTCTTCTGCTTGGACCAACCCAACGTATCTGAAGGCTGTTCGATAGATGGACGAGCTCTACAGTCGAATATCATCGTGGGCGCGCAACGCACGTACGCGCCTTTTTAACTGGGCGCGCCCATCGCTATGTGCCAGCCAGGGTTCCCGCCGGATGGAATTTCTCCTTGGTTACTTTCCTAAATTGGGGTTCACATATTCAATCATCTGGAGAGATGGTAACAGACAGAATGGCTCGATAATGTTACCACAAGCGTTGGCAACGGCACATCTAGCATTGCGTCCCCCGTGTTCTCTGCCCGTTTACGGCTCGGAACGTCGTCTGACGACCCACGCACGCTGTACATAGCATATCCATACTAGCCTACCCAACTAACCTAAGCAAGCGTTTTGTTTCGTGACGGAGAATTCTCAACCCCCCGGATCGCTGGTATCTGCGGGGGAGGAGGTCCATTGACGGATTCCCTCTAGTGGAGATTGGTGGATTAATGCTGGCGTGAGTTTCAAGTCTTCACAGCACACATCCCCGTCCCTCCATTAATCCTATCGCTCCGTCAATTGGAATAATAGTTTATTGTAGGTCGTCCTGGGCTCTCCCATGTTTCCGTCGCCATTCTCTCTCCCTCTCCGCAAGAGTAGGGTTGACGACGGCAATTGCTGGTCTACGAGATGAGACCTCCTCTTCTTACGATGAAGTTCGTTTTTGCGCCTTTTGTTGAATGCACATTAGAGCACTATATATGCTAGTGATTGACCAGAGCAGAATCAGAGTAGCTATCTACGGGAGTACCCACAGTGTACGGTAATACTACTCTGTACATTCACCTACAGTACACAGGTACCTCCAGCATACCTACTTGTGCTTCTTCGCGCGTCACCATGCAACCTTGACTTTCGTCCGGCAACACAGTAGTACAGTGCTCATAAATGAAAAATAGACTGGGAACGAGGTCTATCCTAGAGTAGTGCCCAGCGCCGTAACGAACCTTGAGTACCCTACGGCATCGTCATTCCTACACCTCTGTTGTCATCTATCGGGGGCGCCGTGAAGGGGTGAGGATGAGGCTAGGTAGGTAGTGACAACGCGCTATTCAATGTGTTGCTGCGCTGCAAGATTACTTACCACCTACTGAATAAGGCCGACAGCTTACTTAAGGGTACACTAGGTAACATGCAGTCTTTGGCACGAAACCCCCTGTAGCACTAGTCTAATGAGCACGAAGCCTCGGCTGTTTTGGAGAAGCTGCTCTTCCACCAGCCACGCCAAACCGAGTTGTCGGTAATACCGGACCAGTCTGGAAAATGAATTAACGGCCGATGAGAAAGTAACCTCGCGAAGCGAACTCTGTAATACGTCTTATGTGACAGGTGTTTCGAATAGAGCAATCCCCCTATCCGTGGTCGAGATGTCGGACACCGCGAAACGAAGAATCGCCGCGCTTGGCAGCCAGCTCTCTCCGCAGGGCAACAGCTCGGGCGGCTTCGAGGGAATGCCCGCGATCAAGAAGGTCGCTGGCACGTCCAACGGGCCTCGTATGCAGGGGAAGGTGGTCATAATCACAGGTATTGCAGCTCAATCGAGTTTTGTCAGGCAGACTCCATTGCATTGCATACAGCAGGCTAACAGGGGACCTACAACCAGGCGCCAACTCGATTATGGGGATAGGGCGGGCGACTGCGCATCTGTTCGCCGAGGGCGGCGCAAAGGCCGTCTATATCTGCGACTACGATGGCAAGAACCTTGAAACACACAGGCGCGAGATCACCTCATTATACCCTACCGTTGACGTACACGCCCGACAATTCGACGCAGCCGACGAGAAGGCGGTTAAGGCGGTGGTCGATCACGCGATAGAAAAGTACGGAAGGCTGGATGTGTTCTTTGCCAACGCTGGCATCATCGGGCCCATGGCCGCGTTCACGGATATCAGCAAGGAGGACTTCATGAAAGTAGTAGATACCAACACCGCTAGGTCCGTGGCACCCGGTACCCGCCGCCGCCGCCGCCAACCCTTCGTTAACATTCTTGTTAGTGTATTTCTAGCTGCTAAATATGCAGCGCCCGCTATGGCGAAAACCTCACCGGAGAAAGCGTCAGCTTCCGGAAGTATTATCGGCACAGCGTCCGTGGCCGGGTTAAGGTCAAACGCTGGCACGACCCCCTACGCTGCCTCCAAGGCCGCTGTAGTGTCGCTCGCGCAGTCGATATCGTACCAGCTTTCGGGCACGGGCGTTCGCATCAACGCCATCTGCCCTGGCCTGATCGAGACAGGCATGACGGCACCGACGTTCGAGTCTGCGCGCGCTCGAGGCACTGAGAATAAGCTTGGGCAGTTGAACCCCTTAAAACGAGCTGGGGCAGCCGACGAAGTGGCGCGAGTCGTCCTGTTTCTCGGCAGCGATGAAGCCAGCTACGTCAACGGCCAGGCCTGGGCCGTCGACGGTGGTTTGAGTGCGGGACACCCCTATGTTCTCGGGAAGATGGCCTAGTTGGAACACCTTGGCAATACCAGACGCGCATTATCTACAAAACGGTCCATACGGACTGACACCTGCCGAAAATGACTAGCTATGACAACTAGATGTCTTCACTACTGCAAACGCCGTGACTGGATGATGACATATCCTCGCCCTCTGAGTGGCTCACTTCTTTTCATAACCGTGGAGCTTGATCCGATGCCAGGGCTGCAGGCTCGAACATCCTCGTGGAGAGGCTCCATTCGTTGAACACCATGCAGCCGAGCTACCCTGCTCGAATTGTTATGATTTGCGATAGAGATTCACCGTCAACTCAAACTCGACATGACACCAGTGGTCTCGTAAATATGCGCTGCCTTGGTGAAATATCGCTTTGAGGCGGCTTCTCGCGCATTGCGTAAAGAACACTTCCACGGACGTAATAATGTCAACCCGTGAATAGCCCAAGTATATACCCATAGTCAACGGGTCGTCTAATTTGGTCGTTCCATCATTCGAACCCTCATCAATTAGAGGCTTGGCAAGACTGAAATATAATTCCGCGATAGAGCCGCGTAAGCTCACGGGTCTCACCCACATTCCGACCTCGAATACTACGTCGGGGGTCGTTTCTATGGCACTTCAGTCCGAGAAGTGGCCTTGGCACGTCAGTGATGTATAATACATGTTGTTGATTGGCTGGCTATCATCGATGTTCCCGGTCTTCCTTTTGGGCTGATCGACAAAGATCCTCCCGGCTCTGGCATTTTCTAGGAGCAGACCCCTAGTCGACACTCCACCTTCCTCAACTACAACGAGAGAACTCAATGCGAGAGGTATCATGAATTAGGCGGTTATTCTGATAGCTTTGATATTAGCGGGGGTTGGAGCAAATGGCAGCAGCTTGAGTGTGTGGCACGCCGAGTTCAAAAATGTGTCTAGCGAGGAGGGTCCTTTTCCGCTTCAGAGCAGAGGGATTTAGGATATAAAAGAGAAGTATGTCGCCTCGAGTCCATGGAAGCTGTCTCGGCCGACATAGCTTCTAGGCCTTTCGTTCATTGAGGCACCAGCTACTCGCTTTGATAATCAAGTCAAAATGGTCAATGTACGCAACTTAGCCGCCTCTGTGGCGTTCAGTTCCCTCCTTGGGGCTGCCCTTGCCCATCCCGGCGACACTACAGAGGAAGTTCGTCGCGAGCTCGAAGCCCACGCAGCTGCTCGCCCTGTTGCTCGTCGTGCCCTCAACGCCTGCGCATCGGCTCCCAACACTGCGGCTCTGAAGACTCGTTCTGTCGCCCGCCGTGCAGCCACGGCCGACGCCCTTCGCCAGAAGCGTGGCATCGCTCATAGTGAGTAGGCCTCGTTTCCCCCAAGGACGAACATTGGCTAACGCGATATAAGAGTCTCTGAAGTCTAAGCGTGACCAAGTGGGTTTCAACAAGTGGGCTGCTGTCAACCATGACTCCTCGTCCCTTAGTTACGATCTCGATACGCCATTGGACACGATCTTTGATTCAAACTCCACTTGTGCTCTCGTTCCTGAGGTCACCATCGGCCCCTACTGGGTTGCCGGCGAGCTGATCAGGGTATGTTCTTGCTCCTACGCTCTACCTAGACCTAGATCGGTGTCCAGCGCTGTCGGTCTCGTAAAAGACCGCCAAACTAACGTATAATATCACAGACCGATATCACTGATGGCCAGTCGGGTGTGCCCGTGCACCTTGACCTCCAGTTCATCGACATCAAGAGCTGTGAGCCTATTCCCGCAAACACCCTCATTGACATTGTAAGTCTACTCTAAAATCGGTGTTAGGTTGTGAGGGCTTCACGACAGGGGTGGCTTATGCCAGTCTTTCGAATCTGAGCTCCTCGTACTCTTCAACCGCAATTATTTACTGATGCAACTTGCTGTAGTGGGCTTCCAACGCTACGGGCGTATACTCCGGCGTCGCTGTCACCGGCCAGGGTGGCCTCAACACCACCCACGGTCGTGGTATCCAGAGCACGGACGCAGACGGCGTCGTCCAGTTCGACACCGTCTTCCCGGGTCACTACGTCGGACGTACCCCCCACATCCACCTGATGTCGACGGCCGGCGCCACTCTGCTCCCAAACAACACGTACGTGTCCAACAGCGGAACGCCGTCGCACATCGGCCAGATCTTCTTCGACCAATCCCTCATCACCGAAGTCGAGAAGCTCGAGCCCTACGTCTCCAACAAACAGAGGCTGACGCTCAACTCGCAAGACGGCATCGGCATCAGCGAGGCCACCGTCGACTACGACCCGTTCATCGACTACGTCCGCCTCGGCGACTCCCTCAATGATGGTCTCCTGACATTCCTCACGGTCTTCGTCAATACCGCCGCTAACCATTCCTCTAGCCGCCAGGCCGCTGCCCACTACTACGAGGGCGGTGGTGTCTCCAACGGCGGTGGCTTCCCTGGTGGCCCTGGCCGTCCTTCATCCTAGATAACGGGACGCAAGGTGAGAACGCAAGAGCGGAGAGTACGGTGGGATCCAGAAAGCTATCAAGATGATATTCTGTCGCTGCCACGAAGGGCAGATGAAAAAGGCGGTGGATAGTATAGCCCAGTCAATCTGTGTGAATATTTCCACGCCTGGACCGTATATAGAAATAAATGTCTGTCGTTACCGTTCATTCCCTGATCATATTGCTTCGCTTGCCTTCTCAGGATTGGTCTCTGAATATGGCTTTACTTTCTTGCCCCTCCCGCCCCGGGCAGGCGAGTGGAGTTTCGAGACTCCCGGGTTCTCTGTGAATCGCAACTTAACCCGATTATTCCCCAAGAAAACGCAGAGGTGTAAACATGTACATTAACCCTGTTAAGATTATGAGCGATAGATGGATATAATATAATATATTGCATTGAGGAACAAGTCTAAGTATAGTATAATGAGGTGGTACCTTATATTATATAAGTAGGTATATATAGGGCGAAGTACTTAGCTACTGGATTTACTAGCCCCTTAATTTTAATATTCTTACTTAAATTATATATATTTGCTTAAAGCTATTGTAAGCTTTTTTTTTTAATTGTTTTTTATTATGCTTAAAGTAGTATGTAATTTTTAAAACGTATATTTTTAACTTTTTAATAAAGTAAGTTTTTTAACTTTGTTTATTTTATTAATTTTAATAAAAAGTTTAATAAATATTTATTTTTATTTTTATTTTTTATATTTATATTATATTAAACTTATATAAAAGTTAATTTTTTTTTAAAGTATTTAACGAATATTCGTTATTTATTAAAAAGTACTAACTTTTATTTTTTAGATTTAAATATTCCTACTAAATTATAGTTTTAAATTAATATATATATATTTTTTTTAATTTTTTAGTTTTAATAATAGCTATAAAAAATATATACTAGTATTTTATTTTTTATTTATTTTTTATTATTATTTTGTTTAGCATACTAAAAATTTTAATTTTAAAGTAATATTTATTAATATTAAAAAGTTTAATAAAATAACTAAAGCAATTTTATATTTAAGCGTCTAGTATATAGTTTATTTAATTTATTTAATTTTGTTTATTATAAAAAATATAAATTAAAAATAAACATAAAAAAATATTTTTTATTTATTTTTTAATATTAAATATTTTAAAAGTGCTAAAAAGTTATTTATGTTGTTAAATTATTATAAGTATATTTTAACTTTAGGGCTTAACGTTTTTAAGTCCGTTAAAAGTTTAATAAAGTTAAAAAAATATTTTGCTATAATATTAATAAATATAAATTTATAAAAGTTTAATGATTTAGTTTATTATAAGTGTTTATAAATAATGTTTTAAAACAAAGCTTTAGTATTAGCAAGAGTTTTTTATAAAGTAACTTTTTATAAAATATTTAAAAATATTTTTTATTTAATAGTATTAGCTAATAATATTATAAATTATATTATTAAATTTATAAAAGCTAAAAAAGTTTAATAATATATAAATAAATAGTATATTTTAAAAAGTTATATAATTAAATTATAATATTAATAAATTTTTTAAAATAAAACGCTATAAAAAATAAAAGCTTTATATAAAATAGTTATAAGCTTTTTAAAAATATTATATATATAATAGTTAAAAGTAAATATTTTATAAAGTATAATTTAGCTAATTTTTTTTACTTGCTTTATTAACAAAAACTTAAAATATTTTAAAAAATAATAAATTTGTTTTATAATAATAGCTTAGTAAGCTTATTAGCTATTTATTTAGTTATTAAAATTTATTAAAAATTTATATTTTTTTATAATAATATTTTTTTATAAAAAGCTTGCTATATTAAAATATATTTTATTTTGTTATAAAATTAAGGATTTTTTATTATAGCGATAGCTTTTTAATTATTTTTATATATAATTATAATAAATATATATTTTTTAATAGCGTTTAGCTTAAATAATAACTATTAAAATTAAATAGCTTTTTTAGTAGCTTATATTTAATTTATAAGTTTTAATTCGTAAAATAATAAAACAATATTTTATTATTTTTTAAAGCTTTAGCTAATAATATTGCTATTTATATTAAATATATATTTTATAGTAAAGCGTTTAGTTTAAATATAGCTAGCTTAATTAATATTAGTTTAGCTTATAAAATTTTATAATTTTTTTTAATAATATAGCTTTAAGTTAATAATATTATATAAATATTATAGTATTTTTTTAACTTTTTTTAAATATATTAATATAAAGTTTTTTATATATTTATTTAAATAAAAAATAAAGTAAGCTATATTAAGTTTAGTATTAAATATAACGTATATTAAGCAGCTTATAGTTTTTATATATTACTAAATATTTTTTTTGCTAGCTTTATAGTTTTTAGCCGGCTTTAAAATTTTATTTATATTTATAAATATAACTATAGTATATACTTTTTACTAACTTAGCTTTTTAATTATTTTTTTTAAATAAATTTTTTAATTAAAATAAATATTTTTATTTTTTTAATTTTAAATAATAGTTATACTAAAATAATAAAAGTATAGTTTTAAGTTTTATATTTTAAAACGTTTTAATAAAGCTTTTTTAATTTTATTAATTTTATTTTTAAAAAGTTTTGCTATAAATAAATTATTAACGTATATAATAATATAAATATATTTTTTTATAAATACGCTAATATTTAAGTTTAATAGTTTAAATTTTAAAGTTTTAAAAAAATT
>MU383215.1:0-70850 GCA_022495125.1 Xylaria acuta | reverse complement strand
AAAGGGGGACAAGACCTTCATGACCCCCTTGACGCCCTAGATGATTATTACAATTTGAAGACTATTCCAAGCCCTTGATTCAAGCCCTTGTTACAATACCAACAGTAAGCCTGACCTGGAATTTCTCCACCAAGCAGCAGAGATTACCCAAAACGCAATATTTGACGTCAAAGGTTGTATGCCAGAGTGGAAATCGGAGGTATTTGAGGACGGCCCACACGTCGTGCCTCTGGGCAAAGGCGAGATGATACGTTGGATGGGATTTGATAGCAAATACTCCAAACGAGCTCATAACGGGCACTTAGTCCAGGAAATCTACTAGACCCTACTATCTGTCGCGGAATTACGATATGCCAGCAGTCATCCTAATGTACAGAAACTACAGGACCCTGTAGATTTGGATAATATGCTCAACGAAGCTCAGTGGGTTTCTGTGAAGCTGGGAGATGAGCAGCGAGCACTGAAAATAAGGGACATTCGAGATGCGCTGCGCACCGAGGTCGACAAGTCTTTACAGGAGATCAAAGGTAGTACTTGGTAACCAGGTTAGATTATCTGGAACTCTAAGTAACAGGAGGTCGTATAGCGGGGTAAAATCTGGGATATATATATTATAAATCACTATATATGGATCATAAGTATCTCAGCCTCCTCCTTTTTGAAACGGGAGGGATAGCAGGCTAAGACGTTTCTGGATTAGAAGAGAGCGACATGGCCACTCACTGGCATAAACTGCGAAAATATACAGGCAAATGTGACTACATACACGGAAGGTGATCAGGTTAGCAGTATCCAATAACCGGAAGGATTAATCCGGCTCATAATTGCTTATATAAGCCCACTCTAATCGGCTCCTGCTAGAGAAAGGTCAGGTTTTAGAAGCTGAGAGCGGCTGACAACATACCTTACCACCTGTAGGTTGTGTACTTATTGCACCTATCAAATGTAAGCAGATTTTAAGGTGTGGGGGTGGGTCGAAGTAGCGGGCCGAGACGGGCATTTTGGTAAGGTCGGCATGAGCCGTGATAACCTTATTCACAGTGTAAGGGTTACCAGAAGTATACTTCTACAGTACTAAGAGCTGGAAGGTGGGAAGAATACGTATACTGCTTGAAGGCGCACTTCGTATAGACTCAAAAGCCACATCTGAGACTCAGCACTACACTGTAATCTGCATCATCAATATAACCTCCGTTGCCCACCTCATCTATCTATAACTAAAGGGTAACCCGTGTTGAAACTCCTTGTTTTAGGTATTACTTTCGTACCTAGATAGGGGGTCTTCGGCTGGGATGCTATAGCCCGGCCCGCTAGCATGTTTACTAGGACTAATTACTGAGGCTATTGAGGTAGTGCGGGTGGCTGTAGAAAAACCAGCAAATAAGGGGCTGGTTTTCATGCATAGGTGATATGGGGATTCGTAAGGGGGGCAGAATTAAGGTGCAACTAGGAACTAAACCATTTACACATATATACTTAGCTTCACACATAGCTATTGCGTTGCGTTGCGTTCCCTTCGGTCAGGAAGATCCCCGTCATTTTAGGTGAATTCTTTTAGCCTCAGATGCTTATTGGTCTGCTTACCTCCCTGGTCGGGGTTCGATCCCAGTGATCAGGTCACACGGGTCAAGTCCCTATATATACCTTGGTTGGCTTCTTCCAATCAACAATACTGACGTACACATTTGACTCAATTTAAACTGCCGGAGCTTCCAGGGACAAAAACATCACGGACTAAATGGTCTCTGAATAAGTGCTAAATAACTATTGATTCATGAGAGATGAAGAACCAGTGAACGAGGTTAGAACTCGATAGCGGTATGATCACTCCATTCATGTTACCTTTCTGACGACACTGATCCATTCTAACCAGAGCCAGTTGACACGCCAGTGCAACGATTGATGAGGCAAAATGAAGCCATTACTTTACTACCAGCCGAAGAACTGCTTCGAGAGCTCCTTCTGGGTTGCCGAGAATATATAAAGAAATCCGAGGGAGTATCTTCAGCGGCTAGTCTTGAGATATGGATCACAGGCGGTTGGGTTCGCGACCGACTTCTGGGCACTCCTTGCTCAGATATCGACGTTGCGCTCAGTACCATGACAGGCGCGAATTTCGGTTACTACTTAACCAGATACTTACATGAAAACGAAATCTTTTATCAAAAGCGCGCGACAGAGCCCGACGTTCAATACGCACGGTTCTCTGGCTTCCACATAACAAAAAGGAATGCTGGAAAGTTGAAGTATCTCGAAACAGCCATTGGTGCGGTATTCGGCCTGGACTTGGACCTCGTGAACTTGAGGAAAGAGGTGAACGGAGTGGACAGCCGCACTCCAGAAATGGAATTCGAGACGATAGAAGAGGATGCCTTCCGTCGCGATGCTACTGTCAATGCGCTATTTTTCGATCTAGATTCGCGGCAAGTGGTTGATCCGACCAAGAAAGGACTGGACGACATGGCTGCATGCACTATTAGAACGTCTCTCCATCCACGACAAACTTTCTTACATGATCCCCTAAGAGTACTACGTCTAATTCGAATCGGCAGCAAGCTCGGGTATATGATTGAAAAAGAGACAAAGGTCTTCATGCAAAACATACAAATTCACGACGCACTAGAAGCGAAAGTTAGCCGCGCACGGATTGGCATTGAAGTCGCCAAGATTCTGAAGCAGCCCAACCCCCGTTATGCATTTGATCTGGTCTACTCCTTCTTAGCTGAGTTTGTCTACGTAACTCCGTCAAAATTGCCGCCGGAGCTTGTCCTGCCTTTGAAGGATAACGCCCTCATGAGTAAGATCATAGCTAAGTACAACACGTTTGCTAAGTTTATAATGCAGAATGGTTTGGAAACCGCACAATTTTTGAGACCGCTGCTCGATGGTAATGAAATCATGAATTTATTCGGCCTTAAGGCTGGCGGAGCGTTTTTAAAGCGTGCAATTGATGAGATCGTTGCATAGCAATTCAAGCATCCCCGGCTGGGGCTTGACGAAGCTACTGTTTGGTTGAGATCCCAGAGAGATAAGTTGGGAATGCCCTCAATCGATTCCCGAGCCTCTCAATCAAAGGTGAAAGGAAGGAAAACTTAGAACGACAATGTTAAGACGGCTGAGACCCATTATCTCCTGCTAAAGCCAGAGCTTCTGTCTAACGCCAAATGATACCCACCGGTTCGATACCGCTTCTATTTCCTAACAATGAACACACATGTATATGGCTAGGACTAGCTTACGAAAGAGATTCGAACCCCTTCGCGCAACAACTATAATCTTTAACTACTTGTATTGTCAGGTGCGAAGGTCAATGGACCCACTGCCACTGCAGGTAGCCATAAGTAGCACAGTGTCTGCAGGACACCCTTAAACTTAGGAAATACAACAACATTCAGACCTTTAAAAGCAAACCCCTAATAATTTAGTAGCTAGCGATTGTTAAGATCAATTTCTTTTACGTTTTGTTTTTTTTGTTAAAAATCGATTAAATAGCACTATTTTTTGCCCAATTTAGTAATATTTAACAATAACAACTAATTCCCGTTTTTTTAGCGAAAGCAAAAACTACGTTAAAATACCCTATTGTTTTTTTACCTTTATAGCTTTTTTAAAATGTCCGCAAAAATAAAACTATCCGCTAAATAATTAATACGGTTTTTTTAAACGGTTTATTTTTATATTATATATATTTAAAATAAAAATATTTGCTTTGCTTGTTTTTTAGTTTTTATATTTATTTTAAAAGATTTTATTTTATATCCGATTAAGTAGCTAAAATTTTTTTAATTATTTTAAACGTTTTTACGTTGTTAGCATTAAAAATATATAGTTTTTTTTTAAACGCTATTTAAAAATAAATTAAAAAAGCAAGCTTAAAAGCTTTTAAAAAGTATTGTTAAATTATTTACTACGTTTTTTTTATTTTTAACCGTATTTTTTTCGGGTTAAATAAAAAACGCAAAAAACAAAAAAAAAAAAATTTTATTTATACTATATAAAAAACCTTAATTTAATCCTTTACGTTTTTTTTGTTATAAAAATAATTTAGGAACTTTTTTTATTTAATATATATTTTATAAAAAAAAACATTTATTTTTTTTTACTTAAAAACGTTTATTTTTTTATTAATAAAAAATAAGTTTAATTAAAATATTTTAGCTAATATATAATTTTTTAATTTATTATATAGTTTTAATTTAAACTTTTTTAATATATTAAATTTCCGAAATAACCTTTATATTTTTTTATTTTTTAAGTTATTTATTAAATATTAACAATTTTTTTTTAAATAATTTTTTAAACTATAATATAATAATAGTTTTAATAATAATAAAACAAATTATAAAAATTATTGTTTGCTTTATTACAGCTATAATAAAAGCTTTTTATAAAAATTTTAAATTAAATAAAAAAAATACTTTTGGACTATTTAACAACAATAAATCTTTTAAGCTAAATAATATTAAATATTTTAACTTAAATATTAAAAACTTAAAAAAATATAGCGTTATTGCTAGCGGATAAATTATTATATATATTAATATTTATGTTTTTATTTATAAATTAAAGCATTTAATATTTATTAAAAAAAAATTTTATTAAAAAAATATAGGGTTTATACTTTTAAAAGATTATTTTTTATTAATATATTATTAAACTTTTAAATTTTAAATAAACTATATTATTTAAAAAACTATTAAACAAAATATATACTATTTTAAAAAATAAATTTAAAAAAACTAAATTTAATGCTTTAAAATTATTAAGCAAATATATTTTTATTTTATTTAACTTATTTTAAAAAAAAAATATAAAAATATTTATTTAATAAATAATCGTAAACGCTAAATTTTATAATTTACTTATAAAAGCCTAACTTTTTTAAACGTTTAAATTATTTAATAGCAAAATTTAAGAACAATTAGTTAAATTTAAGGCTAATTTTATATTAAAATTTTTTTTCGAACAATTAAACTAATAAAAAAGTATACTTATTAATCGGGCAAATAAAAAATATTGTAAACAATAAAGGTTTTTTTTATAAATATTATTTATTGCTGCTTTTTATAGCAAATATTATAATAATCCTTTTTTTTATTACTTATAAAATAACTAATTTTATAAAGGACTAAGCTGTTTATATACTAATTAAAAATAGTTTTATAGCAATAACTAGTAGTAAAATTAATAGTAAAACTACAATTTTTTAAGCCTATATTAAAACTAGGCTAGTTGTTAATAAAGCAAATATTAAAAAATAACGGACTTTTTATAAAACTAACCTACTAAATATTTTTAATAAAACTAAACTAAAGAATATTTAACGTTTAATAAAATAGCAAACAGCTAAACCGAAAACAAAAATAATAAAAATTTCCTAAAATACTACTGCTATAAACGCTTAATTAATAACTATATTTTTTAGGCGATCGTCCTTAAATATATTAAAAAAATAATTATAAATAGAAAAAAAATTACAAACGTTCTTTATAACAAGGTTATTTTATAAAAAAAAACTAAAACTAAGGATTTAAATATAACGATTTTAATTAATATAATAAAAAAATAAATAATTTATAGCAAAAAAAATATAAACTTAGTTCGGAAAAAAAATATAAAATATTTAAACCTTTCGAAAAACCGTAAAAAAAAATAGTTTAATTTAAAATAGTAGTTAATTTATTAAACTAATATATATATTATTGCTACGGATATTTTTTCGCTAGCAACAATAAATTATATAAATATATTTATAAAATATATTTAAAAAACAATATATAACAAAGCTATTAACTAAATATTTATATAAAAACTATATATATTGCCTAAACCTTTAAAATTTTTAAAAACGTAAATTTTTATATATTAATATTAAAAATACTAAACGGACTTATTTAACAATTATATACAAACCTTTTATAGGAGCTATATTATTTAAAAATTATAAAATTATTAATAAACGCGCGTTTTAATATTAGTATAAAATATAGTTTAAAATTTTAGTTATATTTTAAATTTTTTATTATAATATTATTAAATATAATATAAAAAGAAAATATTGCAGTAAATATTAAATGTTTTAAAACTTTTAAAAACAGCAAATAATTAGCTAAATATTATTTATATATTAAAATCCGCAAAAAAGCTACTTTAATAATTATTAAAAAAATTAATAATTTTTTTTATATATTATTTAATTACGCTATTATTTAAATATACTTTAAAAAATAAAATAAATATAGTTAACTAGCTATTACTTCGTAAAAATAAAAGGTTATTATTATAAAAAACTTATAAGCTAATATGCTGCTAAAAATAAATATTTTAAGCTTAAAAAAAATCGATATTTTTTTTTTTAAAAAATACGTAACTATTAAGTTATATAAAAATATTTAAATATTAATAAATTTTAAAATTTAAAGAAAATAATATAAAAATATCTAAATATAAACTATATAACATATTTTTTTTTAACTAAATATAATAACTATAATTTTTATAATATATAAAATACTAAAAAATAAATAAAATTTGTTATTTAAACTAATATTTTAAAATAAATTTAGCTATTTTATAGCGCTTACTAACGCTAATATATAGTATATTTTTATTTAAAATAAATCTAACTATATTATTTAAGTTTTAACAAATATAAACGTTAAATTATTATTATTTATTAATAAAATATATAATATATATTAAGTTATAAAACCGCGAGCTAAAAAATTCGCTATTTAAAAACTATACCGAAAAAAATTGCCAGAATAGCTTAGTCGAAAGATTATACTAAATAAAGCGGTTATATATTTAATAACAAACAAAATCTTTTACTTAACTAAAATATATATTTATAACTATAAAAATAATTTAAAAGCTATATTTTATATTAGCTAACTTTTTATAAAATATAAATTTATTTTTTAAAATAAAAGTTTTATAAATATACTAAAAAATAAATAGCTTTAAGTTTAAATAAAACTAAGTTAAAAAAAAAATCTTAAAAAAATATAAAATATACTTTTAAAGCAAAGTTAAATAAAAGATTATTTATAATATAATAATAAACTTTTAAGCTAAAAGCTAAGTATTTTATACTAAAGTACCCGTTTTTTTTTTTTTAATATTTATTATATAAAAAAAAAGAAATTTTTTTAAAGGCCGGATAGTTGTAAATATTTATATAAAAAATAAAATAACGCTAAGAAATATTTATTTTATAAAGTTTTAAAAATAAATATTAGCAAAAATAGCTAATAAAGTATTTATTACGTTAATAAATATTATATTTTTTTACTACTAATAGCGAGTATATTTTAATTTTTAATAAATATTTACTATTATAATATTTAAAAAATAATTTACGTTTATTTGCTTAATAATAAAATATAAAAAATTTAACGTATACGTTTAACGTTAAATAAATAAAATACTTAAAAATATAAATATAGCAAATAGTTATTATAACAATATTATTATAATATTTATAACTTTAAAAAATTATTTAAAAAACTTTAAAAATATTTTATAAAAATTCTAGTTTATTAATATTAGTATTAAACTTTATAAAATATTTATAAAATTTCCGAACGCTATAATATTTAAAAAATTAATAAATAGTTTTAGCATATTTATTACAGAAAAAAAACTAAAAGCGATCGTAGAACTAAAATTTTTTTTAAATTTCTAAAATTTCGAAATTTTTATTAAGCTAGCGGAATATATATATAATAATATTTTAATATATATAGTATTAGCGAAGCTATTAAAATAACAAAAAATAGTTTTTATTATATTATTTAAATTTAAAAATATATTAAAAACAAACAATATTTTTAAAAAACAATTAAAATAAAGTCGATAAAAAATAGTATAAAAAGTTTTTTTTTTATAACTAACTAATAAAAAAAAAACATTGTTTAAAACTATTAAAGCTATATTAATTAAATATATTACTTTAGCTTTTTTTATTTTTATAAAAATTTTATTTATAAACATTAATATATTTATATATAGTATTAAAATATTTGTTTATTATATAAACAACAAAGTAATTTTTTGTTTAATAAACAAAAAAAACTAGCTAACGATATTTTATCCTCGAACTACTATACGTTTAATTGTTTTTTTTTTTTATATTTTAAATAATATTAAAAAAAAATATTAGTTTATAAAAATAAAAGTTATACGATTTATTTAATGTTTAAAAAAAACTTACTATTAAATAAACGTTTATATAGCTAATATATATATTTTTATAAATTACCGGGCTATTATTAAAATATACCGTTAGTTAATAAATATTATTAATTTAATAGCTATATTTATTAAAAATAAACAATTAATTAAAGCAATAAAATACGTTAGCTAGTTCGAGCTTATAGTTATTTATAAACCGAAAGCTTTTTATATTATTTTAAATGCTTTATTTTGTTTTAAAAAAACTAAACTAATAATACTATTAAATATATTTAAAAAGCTAAACATTTTGCTAAATAATTTAAAAAAACAGTAGCGTAAAATAGCAAATTAAACTTCAACTAAAAAAAAATAAACAGTAGCTATAATAATAAAACTAGTTTAAAAAATAACTTTATTATTAATAATTATTTTATAAAATATTTTATAGCTAAACGTACTTATAAATAAAAAAATCGGCTAATAAAACGTTATATTAATTAAAATATTTTTAAAATTTTATAAAAAGCTATAAATAAGTTATTTAAATAATTTATAATAAAAAAAAATCCTAAATACTATTAAATATAATATATTATTAATAAAAAATAACTAAGCAATTTTTTTGTTTTAATTACGAAATAGCATTTTATAAAAAATTACGGAAAAAAACTTTGTACGATTGTATATCTTATAAACATATTTCTTTTAGATTTTCGAAACTTTTTACGGAAAAAATTATATCGGATATAAAAAACTTGCTTCGTATTTAATTTATTATTATATTTTATAGGGCCGTTAAAAACTAAAAAAATATTTAAAAAAATATTCCGAATATAAAGCCTTTTATATATAATATTATAAAAAATATAAAAATTTTTAACCTATTATTAAACTATTTTATTTATACTATACTATTACAATAAACTTTATATTTATATTATTACTATTATTTAATAAATAAAAATTTAACGTAGTAATATTTTATATATATAAAATGTTTAAAAAAATTAATATAATTTCCGGAAAAAATTTATATATAGCAGCAAATTAAAAAAACGTTTTTATTGCTTATTTGCTACTTAGCAATTAAAAAATTTTTAAAGTTATAATATTAAACAAAGATTTAAATTTTTTATTTATATTATAGTATATAATTTAAATAAAACTAAAAATAAAACTATTATATTTAATAGCGTATAAGCTTTTAATAAATAGTTAAAATAAACAAACTATTTGAATAATTAAATTTGCTTTTAAATATTATATTAATACTATAAATAATCTAGAAAAATAGCCGAAAGCTATTTTTTAATTATAATTCGAATTTAATAACAGTCGGTTATTAGTTATTAAACAAACACCTAATAAAATAATCTGCAAATTTATATTTAATAAAATATCCGATATAATAAAAAAAAACATTTAAATATTAATTTTCTTATTATATAAATAAAAATATATAATATAATATATATTATAGCTATAAATATAAAAAATTAGTTTAACCGTAAACATTTATTACGTTTTTTTAACATAAATAACTGCGTGCTTTTACAGTTATATAAAAAATATATAATTTTTAAAGCAGCAGCTATTAAATATAAATTAAAATAATAATACGCTAGTCCTTTTAAAATTATTAAACGTATTAAACAATTAATATATAAACTACAATTTTTTAAAACTTAAAAAATTTACAACGTTATTTTATTAAACTATTTAAAATTAGTTTTTTTTAACGTATTTAAAAAATATTTTCCGTATATAGGTTTAATATATACTTAAAATTACTAAAAGAAAATCGTTTCCTACAAACAAACGAAAGTAAAAAATATTTTATAGTTAGTTAAATATAAAAGCTTAGGACTAGAATTTAAAAAATAAATAAATACTAAATAGCTCGGAAGAAAAAAAAAACAGCTAATTAATATATATTAAACTAAAAACCTTTAAAAAACACTCTTTTAATATATTTCCTACTAATAAGATTGCTAATAAGGGCATTATTTTATTTTTTAGGGGGCAGGTTGTTAGGTACGAAGGTTAATGGACCCACTGCTACTGCAGGTAGCCATAAGTAGCACAGTGTCTGCAGGACACCCCTAGACTTAGGAAATATAACAACATTTAGACCTTCAGAAGCAGACCCCTAACACGTATTATCGACTCTGTAGACGGGATCCGAACAATATCTTCCCCCCTTATGCATCTTTGACGTTGAGTCTACGACCCACACTATGTGCCGGCTATGATTACTTACTGAGCTCAGTAATATTATAGAGCAGCCAACATCTGGAAGAGACACTCTACGTCATCGTATTTAATAAAACTTTATACTTTTAGACGGTATATTGCTCCTTACGCGAATGAAACGCAGCGCTGTCAAAATGGTGACCAACGTCGTATCAGAAGCTGGTACCAACCAACGCCCGGCCAAACTTCCTTTCATCTCACGTCGAGTTAACCAACCGGAGGTATCAAATGCCACGAACCAGAAGAATACAAGGGCTTTTGGATCGTGTTCTAGAGTTTCGACATCCGATAATACCATTGCCGTCGCCGTGTCCTTGGTGGCTATATATCTCAATATCAGTCCCGAGAATCCCTCAGCTCCCGTTCCGACTATCCACACACCACACCGCATACAACACTTTATAACTACGTCAAGCTCATGCAAAAATAAAAATAAAAATAAAAAGGAATTAAAAACTTAAAGAAGGGACGAATGTAACTCGCACTTTCTCCGAAATGCATTATTATCCGCATCTTCGCGAGAAAGCCACGCTGGCTGCCACGGTTGTAGTGGCAGCGCAGGTGGAGCTGATCGACGACCGTCGCGATCCGTTGGTGGATTAATTACCCGCGCTGGGGGTAGATTGTTCTTGGGAATTTCCTCTTTCGGGTCACAGTGGTTTTAGATAATTCCGGCTTTAATTATACGAATGCTATGTAAATGACCTATATAAATATTATTCAGTTAACCCTGTGTTTATGAAACATTAACTAGCCCGTTGCACCCGTTCTTCGTTGCCCTGTTTGGGTTCGTTTTATTTCCTATATACGTCAAGATGAAGTACACTTTCGCCAGCCTAGTTTCTCTGACCGCGTTAAGCGGCGTCCGGAGCCATGCCGTGATGCAAACGCCTGCTCCCCGTGGTGTACGATCCCTTCCTCCTCCCTAAGACGACGGGATCTAATAGCGTGTAGACAGGATCTAAGCAACTAGCGCTATGTGGAGCAATAGTAACTGCTGTCCTGGAACGAGGTAACCAACCGAACTCAGCTTAATTACACCTTCCAGCGACGATGCTTGAGAACTAATGCCGTGACATAGATCTCGCAGGCCCAATCGAGAACGCCATGAACGCCGCGGATTCGAGCTACAAATGCAACGCCTACTTATGCCGGGGTTACCAATATGAAGATAACGTAGATAACGTGCATGCCGTAAAGGCGGGCGACGTCTTGACGTTTCATATTGACCTTGTCGCGGGGCATCATCCGGGATATGCGGTTAGTTTCGCACGCACCATACACTACACACCACATCACACTCCATCACACACACTGTACAGGTGCTTAGATGCGAAATGCGACGCTAATACCTATACTCTCCTGGATAAAGAACGTCTCCGTCGTAGACCTGGCCTCGAACACCGTGCTCGGCGAGCCACTTGTGAGCTGGGATGACTGGCCGGATTCGACGTCTGGACCGCCTCGCAACGACAGTGAGTCTCATTTCCCATCTCTCCTTGTTCATTTCGTCGTTTTTCACTCTCTCCAGTCCAATTCTGTGCCGCGTAATTCAATTGAATCCAATCTAATCCCGCAATCGGATGATAACTAACGGCCACAACAGCCGACTTCAAAGTCACGATCCCGAACACCCTCTCCACAGCGTGCGACGAGGGTGGCAAGTGCGCGATCCAGTGGTATTGGTGGTCTATCAGCAACTCGCAGACGTACGAGAGCTGCCTAGACTTCTACATCGAGTAGGAAGTGGACGGAGACACAGATGTGGCGTATGTCGTCGATGTAGGCAGTTCACAACAGGTTATTTCGGGGGTAATGAATGGACTACTCGATATATATAATAACCACGGCAGGGTGGTAGAGATCAAATTGCCACTTCCTCTTCGAGTTTGACTCCGATACATAAATACAAATCACATGATCAACCGTGGGGATAGTTTCGCAGGGTTCGGTTGCGAGGCATCGACTCCTGTCACATGTTGCATGCAAATATGAGCGGGAGGGCAGTCACCGCCCAACACATCCGCATTGTGTGCTTCATTTCGTGACTCACGGCCTCCCGAGGCTTTTAGCACGTACCCACAATTCAGAGTAGGTAGTGAGCGAATCAAGCGCTATCACGTAATCTACCATTTGAACGTGCCAGCACCTAACACATGCTACGAATAGATACTAAACTCCGCCCGGCCAGGCATCGCATCAGCCACACACCTAATCTTGCTCTCGAGATCCGGAAAGGCCTCGCAGAGCCTCGCATACGTGACCCTGGAATGACTACGAACAACGCGGCACTCATCCTGGGAGCCGAGGACGAAATTCTCCGAGTCGACAACGACAAACCCATACGTATTCGGCTTCGGATACCTAAAGCGACAAATGTCGGCATTCGGGACGACGACGAAAAGCAGCCGTTCTAGCACTGAACTCGTCAGGAGGTGGCGTACGCTCTCCGGGGGCGCGGAAAGAAGTTCATCCCACCGCACCCAGCGGTCTAGCCGGAGACTCGGCACCTGGAGCGCGGGACACGCGGTAAAGTTGAGGATCTGCACAGCGAGATGCCGCACGTGGCGCGCCCAGGGCGTGCCGCTCAGCGAGACAAGGATGGGCGTCACGTCCTTGTCGACGATGTAGACCATGTCATCCGAACTTAGGGCGAATTCCACAGTTTGTCGGCGGAGTTCCTCTCGCGCGGCGATGGCGTAGATGACGCGGAGGGAAGGGGTGCCCGTCTCGGCGTCATCGTCGTCCTGGTGATCAATGAGTCGCCCGCGCGCGTCCTGCAGACTGCTTTGCGGCTGCAGGTTCCGCGTGTCGCCAACGTGGAAGGACTCCCGGAACACGTCCCACGAATCGGCGCTTACCCTTGCTGCTGCTAGCGTGTTGTAGCCCGGCAGGCCGCTAGCTGCGTCTTGGTTTATGTATTTGGGGCCGTGTGGCGTGGAGTGAAATATATGGATCTGTGTCCCGTGGCAGTCTGCGAAATGCGCTCTCCAGATCTCAAGGCGGAGCTCAGTGGGGAGATTGGGGAATCTCGTGAAGGACGGCATTGGTGGACTTCGATACTAGGGAGAAGGAAAAACTGAGTTGATTGATGAGAAATAGAGCGCACTTCTAGTTCTGAAGATGAATATAACATCTAACAATAGTTTCGGTTGAATGTATTGTTGAAGCCTAGATGAGGATGAGAACAAAGATAGGTGAGATGAGACGTGAGAGACTAACACGATACCTTACCTAGGCAGCAATTTGTTAGATGCATATCCTTTAATACGATATGCTAACACCAGGTTATAGACCCCTGTCCCGACTCATCATCTGGGTTAGGGTCGTCCTCTGCCATCTTACCTATGGACGACAGAGAGCTCACGAGCACGATGTGCGCACGATGCTTACTTGCGACAGACAGTCCAATGACGTCTCTTATACCGTTGAAAAAGGGTTTGAGCGATTGGACGACAAGGCCGAAGTCGAGTCGCCACGCGTTGTACATCATGATATCTGTCTCGTTTATCAGTCTATCGTAGTCGATGTCTTCGAGTCTTGGGTTCGGGCTCCCGAGTGTAATCGCCATGTAGTGTAGCTTAGGGATCAATGGCAGAAGGTCCGCTGATATCTCACCTGAGGCGGCCTTCTATATGATCCAAAGCCTGGGCTCTTAGAAAAAGAGCGTATACATATGTCCAAAGCTTACCTCTTCTACTCTAGTGAGGGAGTAGAAGCCGGTATGGAATTGGTGAGTTCTAAGCACTAGTTTCCAGGCTCTTGATATGAACGGATCTCGTATCTGCACTTGGCCGACGCGTAGAAAACGACAATACCCCTAAAATCTGGAATTCCAACATAAGTCAGAGTCTCGCAACTTTCGCTTATACCGAACTCGTCAACAATCCAAGCCGCCGTAAAATCAACCCATCGGGCGATATCAGTGATCGTGACGTCATGAATTAGCCGGCAGAATGCCTTGCCAAGAATGCACGTTAGGATTCCCCGTACGGCTCGAGAACAACGACTCACCGGTGCTCTACCTATAACCCCATTACTAGAGATTTAATACGGACCGCCGTTTGTCTATTTAATTCACCACAATAACATCGCCGACAGTGACGTACCAAAACTACTTGATTAAGGCTGCAGTTGAACAGTTAAATAGCGGTTGATACGGAGTACATACTGCCGGTATTACCTACCTAGGTATTCATTAAGGGGCCGGAAGAATGTAGGGATGGGATTACGGTTTACTAGGCTGCAAGTAATTTTATAGAATGGAAGATATACGAATCGATAGATAGCTTGAATAAGGTCTTCGTTATATTAAAGGTCTAATGATTTTCCCCTCGGTGATGCTCGTTGAAAGGGAGGTTTGGCTGTGTGTTAAGGTACGAGTTGCGATGCAGACGAGAACCCCTCACGGAGATTTAGATGTGACTTACTCCATTCCTTCTACAACACCAATAGCACTCCCAGTTGCTACAACTTGTAACCAATGATCAACTTCCGGATTATAGTAATTACGGTGGGCGGGGTTACGCGAATATCTGTTGCTATCTTGGGAACATATAGTTCTCCAATCTGTTAGGCACATACCACAAGCCCAGCATATGGCGATACGAGACTTCCCATTTGCATTATGCTGTCCGAGGTCTCACAGGCGGTAATGCTGCATCTGTCGAGCCCTATCGGGCTTGCTATTACGTCTGTTCTAGGTATACTCTGTCACAGAGTACACTTCATTCATGGGGAGCATCATCAGAATGCTCGCCTTTATCTCTCACTATGGCTTATCATTTCTATCCTACTTTTCACCATTGTTTATAATGTTAACATTGGCGGTCGGGGTTGCGACACATGCATGAATCCTTATTTTCTGTTGTTCTTACTCAACGGCTCCTTCCTGGGGGCCATGTTCAGCAGCATTGCCGTATATCGGCTTTTCGAACACCCTCTACGTCATTTCTCTGGTCCTCGTCTAGCCGCCGTGTCCAAACTGTGGCACTTCTCACATGTTTTGAGACAATCAAATCACTTGTTTCTCGACGATATCTTTCATAGGTATGGAACAGTGGTTCGTACTGGTAGGCATGAGCATGTCTTACTGTCACTCTTCATTAAAGGGAGGAATTTCAGGCGTCCACATAACGCTTCTCAAAGTTAGCCCAGACCACCAATTCCGGTCATAATTAACCGCGTAAAGGCCCGCAAGAACTCACCATCTTCGATCCCGCGATTTGGCGTCAGATTAGTGGCCCCGGCACATCGTGTATCAAGGGTCCCTGGTACGACCAATTATGGCCTATCGTTTCCATCAGCTCTATTCGCACTAAGGAGGGATATGCACGACGTCGTAAACGATGGGACGAAGCTCTCGGCTGTGAGTTTTACCAGCCTGTGACACCGATTGAGAACTATTCTAACAAATCATGATAGCCGTGACAGGCAATGAGATGCGAATTCACCATTATACCTCCCTTTTGCTGCGACACATTCATGCCTCCGGAAACACGCCCATCGACGTCACGACTTGGTTTCAGAACCTTGCCTTCGACGTGATGGGTGATTTTGGTTTTGGAAAGTCATTCTCCTTTACCGACGGACTTTCATCTATCTGTAAGAAACACGATATTACGACCCTGGTAGCACAGGGCTTCTCAATGCTACGACTTTTCACGCCAATTCCCTGGGTAACTGGTATTCTTGCCTATTTGGCTTACTCCTTGCCCTTCGTTACGCGTAAATGGAACAGGATGCTCAATTGGGTTGCTCAAATATGTGACGCAAAGATAAGAGAATCAGCAGATTTTCCTGAAGGTCACATAATCGATCGAAACGACACGAATATCTTCTCACAATTCATCCACTCAGCAAGTCTTGATGGCGATTGGGACTCACTAGACCGTCTCAGTCTCCAAGGAGACGCCTTAGCGATCACCGTCGCGGGAAGTCATACTACCTCGGAGATTTTGACCATGTTATTCTTTGAGCTAGCTCGTCTGACTGATGTGCAAGAGCGTCTACGAAAAGAAGTTGCGGCTGCCGGTCTGACGCCGGGAATTCTTCGCAGCGGTAATCTCGAGGAGATTCTAAGCAGTCTATCACTGCGCAAGATACCATATCTCGATGCCTGCATCGATGAGGCCATGAGATTATATCCCGCGGTACCAACCGGTGGGATTAGACAGACGGTCGCTAAGGGGTTCCAACTCGGTAACGACTGGATACCACCCAACACCGTCATAGTAGCCCCACGCTGGTCTATTGGAAGATGTAAGCTTTGATCAAAGTTCTCCCTTTCACCGATCCCAAGCTGATAGCCGTGGAACAGTGGAGTCCGCATTCGTACAGCCAAATGATTTTATCCCCGAGAGATGGACTACTCGGCCCAGCATGGTCAAGGAGCCCCAAGCGCTGAACGCATTCGGAGCAGGTATGTTTTGGCAGTATTTACTTGAGTCAGATCTCTGACCGATGGAATTAGGGAGACATTCATGCCCAGGAAAACAGCTAGGCATGATGGAGGTCCGTATAGTAGCTGCCATGATTGTTGCTAACTTCACCTTCGTTTTGTCATCCGCGGAAGGCAGTAAGACGCGCGTAGTAGATGATTTCGTGGATAGTTTCACGGGAACGCCCGGGAAACTAGAGCTTGTGTTTACGCCGTTGTCCACAGGTTCACCGGCTGAATGATTATGCCCGCGCGTGTGGGTATTAAGAGAGATATCATCCCAATAGATACTTGGTAGTAGCCAAAATAGCCTTAATAGTGCTTGGTAAGGTTTATTGAAAACATGGTTTCCGTTATAATGTCAACAACCTGAATATTTGTCGAAAAGGTCATACTAGGCCGAGCTTTCAATCTCGAAGGCATTATCTTTTAACTAAACCCAGAGCGATTTGCCATTATCTTCTATATTAATGAGCCCTACAAAATCTACAGATCACTGACCTGTGAACTTTATCTACATCAGATCGCAGGCAACCCGGGTGTAGAAGAACGAGAAACTATCATAGTAGGCTCAGTAGGGCAAATATCAGGTTAATCGTCCCTCAGAGTAACGATTTCTCGAACGTGGACAGGAAGAGCGGTAGCTTAGCGTACATGTAGGATAAGAAATATAGAGCTAGTTAAACCGAGGGGATTGGCAACCTTGCTTATATTCACTATAAAGCTCGGGCATGGGGGCGGCAATAGATACGACGGTGACATTGGGCGCCACGAATCCTCTGCATATTAAGGTATCTAGGTATGTTTACCGGATACACGCGGCACTCTTCACTGCCCCCAAATTTTGCTTGGACAATTTCAAGTCGGGCGGGCTCATCATTTTACCCAGTACTGTATTCCAAAAACAACTGTTCCAGGCCACGTATTGCACGTATCGGTCCCGTGGGCAGTGCTATATTATTGCTGAACAATACACCCCGACACCTATTTAATTGATTAATGCAACCCCCGTTATTCCGTCCATCATGCCTTGCTGCCTTATGGAGCACCGAATAGTCCATTCAACAGCGCCTTATTATTCTTAGCGCTGGACATCGAGAGGAACGCCTGACAGCTCCATTTTTATGTTGCTTACAGCGACGTTGACATTAAAATTTGACCATGGACGCATTATCCAGCTATAGATATGCATTTCACTCAAGGCTACCAACGAGATCCGACTCGTAACCCTCCTCCTAGGCCTGAATTCATCACCGATTTCGGTCGAGATCTTCCAAGTCACGTTAGACTCCAGGCCCCAATACGAAGCCCTGCCGTACGCCTGGGGCGCGAAAGACGATGCCCACCATGTACTGGTCGGATTTCTGATCGCTTCTACGGTATCTATCCTCTATTCCCTAATATATGCGGGCACCATCTACGAATGGTCCGATGCGTGAGTTATTGCGTCTTTCGTGTTTTGGGTCTGCTCGGCATCGGTCTTGTTTGTGGTATACAAAGGGTCGGGTGGGCGAAGCAAACCGTAGCCCCCTTGCATCTGTTCCCGCACCGAACGGGGGCCATTGCTGCTTTCGGCGCCTTCGTGAATTCGGTTCTCTTCTACTTGGCGGTATTTTTTTCTCCCTGTGTGCTTCCAAGTGGTGCTTCTCTCTACTCTATCCTGGCCGGGAGTCGAACTTCCCCCCGTTGTGTTAGTCGCCGTTCCGGGCGCTGTTGTCGCCGTGATTGTACTTTCAATCTTGCTCCCTGTGAGAAAGATATACAATTACCAGGGGGGGGTGGGTTGGATACAAAGTTCGGACTGGAGGAACCGACAAAAGTCCCCAAATAGGAGAGAAGGGCTCGAGCGTATCGACGTAGGGACAAAGCACAGATTTCGGAGCTTAATACATACATTAGCGTTGATTTCCCTTGTCCCATTTTAACGGTAGACTATTAACCTAAAAGCAATGACAATAGGTAATGGGCATCTCATAGGAAAATCGACTGGCGCTGATCTTCAGACCTATGGGGAAAGTTTTATGAAAGAAGGATGTCATTGGTGGGCTTGGATGACAAAATTTAAGAGACTTTGGTCAATTCAAAGTTGCTGAATATCGTAGTCAATTATAGTTCATAGTAGGTAAGAATCGAATAACAAATCATACATTTATTTGGTATCATATAATGATTCATATCTATCAAAATTAAGAGCACAGAAGATGTAAGGCCAGTAGCGCACCAATCCCTGGATCATGCTTCACAAGCTTCGCAAATAGAAAGATAGCTCAAGCGATCGTCCTCTTAATTACTGTTGAAAAGATCACGTTGAGTGCGCCAGCGCAACGAGCGGGCTTAAAAGTCAAGTGACGTAGGGAATCGCAAATCAGACGGGGGGATGATTCACCTTGGGGCGGGAACAGCAGACTTCAATGGAGAAACTCATTCCATTGATCGTAGACGCGTGCAATCGTATAATACAAACCAGATTTCCCCACCAAGCCTCCGTTGCCGCTGGCATAAGTGAAACTTGTACCCTCTGAATGTTGCCTTCCATATCCCACATGAAAACGATGAATATTCCTATGCCTCGTACTCGCCACCACTCGCATGAAAGCATGCACACGTCTCGTCGTCCCGTACAATCAATCTACCTCGTAGTGGCGAGAGGTTACCGATGCGCACCATGAGGGCCTCTTATGGCGACAGGGGATGCGCAGGGGTGTTGATGCTCTGTCTTCCAAGAGCTCAAATTTTTTTTTAAAGCCTAGGCAAATGCGAAGAAAGCCGCAGGCGAAAGAAAAGAGAAGAAAAGCGCAAGCGGCCTATGGAATCACCCTGCGGCAAGTACGCTCTGCTTCATACTTCCATACCGAATCTCGTCGTAGCCGTCACTGCGAAGAATACTCCCGGCAGCCGAGGGACGGATGAGTCCCGAAAAGGCGAGTGGACAAAAACGTCAGGATTGTGACAATTTCCAGGCGTAGGGTTCGCATTCCGCTCCTCGCCTCGGTTGTTGCGTTCATCAGGCCCAGCCCAGTCCATTAGACACCTCGACATATGCAACAACGCTCACGCCCTCGTCCACCCCCAGGTTTCCCCCCAGGTTTCCCCTAACGTCCCATTGTCTAGCTGGATGGCAATCGGTCGAGACTCCCACCTTTGGCCAGCCAATCTTTCTCTATCAGGGTCTTCCGATCTTGCCACAAGAAGCGATAAGCCGTCTTGATTGTACCGTCACTGACGCCTGCCACGCCGGCAATCTGCTTCGAGGTCTTGCCCTCTCCCATGAGGTGGGAGATCATGTAGATGCAGGCGGCGGCCACGGACAGGGGCGAGCGACCAGCCAGGTCCTTAACGGCGGAGCTCTTCTCGCACAACTCGGACGAGAGGCGGGCCATGAGGTGGTTGTTGTTGAAGCGCAGGCCGCTGCAGTAGCGCGCGCACAGCTCGGTGGCGTTGGTGGCGCTGAGGGTGGACGGGGCGCCGTCGTGGTTGATGGGGCGCACGAAGGCCTTGTTCTTGTCGTCCTGCAGGAACTTCTCGAGCATCTTGAAGGTGCGGCCGATCTCCTTCTTGGGGACCTTGGTGAGGGCGAAGATCTCGCGGAAGGTGCGCGGGGCGTTGGACTGGCGGCAGGCGATGAAGATGCAGCCGGCGATGATGACCTCGGTGGACTTGCCCTTGAAGTACTTGGCGTCGTCGGTCATCTTGAAGATGTGCTTGGCGGCGTCCTGGGTGGTCTTGGAGATGTTCATAGCATCGCAGAAGTTGGAGATCTCGCGGTAGGCGGCGAGCAGGGCCGTGTTGCTCTGCTTGGTGTCCTTCTCGTTCTTCTTGGCGGCCTTGGTCTGCAGGCGCTGCAGCTCGCGCGCGTCCTTGCCGTCGAAGGCGATGTTGGTCTCGAGCTGCGAGCCGTTGAGCAGCGGGTTGACCGAGTCGCCGACACGGCTGGGGTCGTCGTTGTTCTGGTCGTCGTTGGCGAAGGTGCGCCACTCGGAACGCGTATCAATAATGCGGTCGCCGAGCACGAGCCCGCACGAGGCGCACACCATGTCGCCCGACGAGAACTCCTCGATGAGGTTGGGCGGGAACTCGCGGCAGTCCTGGCAGTGCATGATCTCGCTGAGGTTCTGCTGCCACGGCTGCTCCTTCTGTGCCTCGTCGCTGGCCGCCGCGGCGCTGGCGCTCTGCTGGGCCGCGATAAAGGCATCCGAGTGCGACGTGACGGCGGTGGCCATGATGGGCGATGGCGACCGGGGCGACCGGGGCGACCGTTGCAGCGATTGTGACAATGACCGGAATGGCGGCAGCGAGGAAGAACAGCACTAGAGAACGGAGGCGCGCACGCGCGAGAGAGGGAATTGGCGAGAGAACGGTGTCGTGTTCCGGCGGTGGGCGGTCGGAGGCGGGAGGTGGGAGTTGGGAAGAGAAACCGGGGCTGAGAGGCGCGAGGAATGGCGTACTGTAGAAAGATGTAGGGATCTGACTAAGCGCGTGCGTAGGCGATGTAAGCACTGTGCCGCGGTAAGTGGGGCCAGTGTTGGAAGTCCCTACAGTAGGTACCTACCTATACGTAATGCTATCGGCCTCCTCCGGATTGATGGGTGAGGAAGACTGTTTAGGTAAACTGTCTGTCAGGTGAGGTACTGCTGTAATGCTGGAAGTAGAGTAAATTGGCAAGAACTTGAATTAATAATCAATAATCCAACTTGATTGTGGTACTGTACACACAGCTACCTAACTGAGAAGTGCGAGACTAAATGCACGTTTTATATGTGAAATGTTGACAGACATTGAATGACAATGACAATTCGCATTATCCAAATCTTATATTTGTGCCTTTTTTATTTTTATTTTTATTTTTGGCAAGACTTGACCGTGGTCCACCACTGGTAGATCTTACCTTTATCCGTTTCTACACAATCAACCGCATCGCCAAAGAGAACGTGTTCTTCTTTATTTTAGAGATAGTTAGTTCACTTACGCCATGTATCTAAAAGAAACTGACTACATATGTATGCTTGGAAGTGGACGTTGCAGATACAGTGCTTATTATATTAGGTACCCAGGTAGGCATTCGATCAAACAAATAAAGTACATGAAAGAAGGGGGGTGGCTTTTGCTACTACCAATCCATGATATGCAACGCCCGGAAAACATCATATCCCAATCACCAACTCCACGCTTGCATAATTTCAGAGTTAAATGGAGGGGAAGGAGAGAGTCAAAAGGGGTCGTGCACTCTTCCCATCATGACCTCTTAAGCGCCCATCAGTCTGCCGTAGATGCGGGGAGTGCACTCCAAGGTAGTAATCCAGTCGGCCCCCAAACCTCCTTCATCCCACGCCCATGAGACGAGATAACCGCCACTTCTCAACCAAGGAGAGCCTAGAAACGACGAGCCCCAACGCCGCGGTGTGGTGAAGCCATGCGCGTGGGCTGCGGCACCGAGAGGTACGACGCGAAAGCCGGGTGGCGATCCAGCCCGACACCACCGGGATGCGAAGTGCCCCTCTCGCTCTGGACGCGCGCCTCCCACGCCTTCCAGTCCTCCCTCAGACTAGCCACCTCCTCCCGTTCCTCCCCCTGCTCCTCTGGGTAGTCGTCCCCGTTGTTCAGTGGCTGGGAGGTGGGAAAGTTGGCGCTCGTGGGGCGGCTGGCCAGGGACTTCCGTATCATCATGTCGCGTTCGAGGTCCTCGGCCATCTGCCGGTCTGTCGCTGCGTCCGAATTCCGCTTCCGCGAGAACGGCACGCTGCTCACTTTTTCCACTGGGTGGAAGAGCCCTTTTCGTAGCCTCCGCCGCGATCTGATGTAGTGCGCGAGCATGAAGCCGGCGAGCGTTACGATTATGAGGATGCCGGCGACAATCACGACAATCAGCCAGGGGTCTACATTGCTGTCCCCGCTGAAGGTTTGATTTGATTCCGAATTGGATCTGACGGACGGACTGCTCGCGTCGTCACCTCGCCGAAGATAGAGTACGCCCATTTTGAATACACTATCCGAGTTGAATTGGTAGAGCCGGGCTTGATTGATGAGAGATGGACATCCCAAGCGACCGACGGCAGCGGGGAGCGGGGAAGATGCAGGCTATATGAACACCTTACCTACCTCGCATCGCCACTCAATAATTACTTACTGAGTTAGAAGGGAACATGCCCTTCCAATGCCTCGCCTGCGCGGTATTCGCAAACAGGGAAGCGTAAGAGACGTCGCCATGCACGTTGGGTACCATCATGGCATAGTTAGTGCTATTCTCGGCCAACCATACGATCGGCGGGTTTCATCGGGCGTGGCTGTGGGGGAAGAGAAACGAGGCATTGCGGGCGACCGGGGCCCCGGCCATTTGCCCTGGCCGCTTCGCCGGCGAGGCTCGAAGGGCTTGGAAGGGCATTCTTGCATGCCTGGCGTGCATGACATGTATACATATATAGGAAGGGAAGTCTGCCCTTTTTATTTCTGGCTGCTTCTCTGGCGACCCAAACAGGACCCGAGTCTGGTTGGGGGCGGCTGTGCGTACGGTAGGTCGTGATTGGTGATATTCTGCGCCCGCCATTCCCTGCCAGGACCTGTACTCTTTATTCCCTGTACTGGCGCAATGGGGATGCGAGTGACGCGCCCCGCGGGCAGTGAGCGTGATTCGATGTTTCATGATCAAGTCAAGTACTTAGTAAACGTCGCGCATGTAGAAGGTTGATTTCGCCTCAATGACGTAGGTAGTAGCAACATGCGAGGCATTTTTGTATAGTAATTGATAGATTAATGCTCGCAATTCCATGCCGCGTACCTGTACATGTAGGCATGTATGTTCGGTTTGCGGCGCAATACACAGCGGCTACGCAGAGCGGTCATGACAATAGAACTACGGGTATTCATTAATTCAATTGCCGTGCGATGCCTCGAGAAGTTTGGCTCGTGAGCGGGATTGTTTTTCGAAGTTGATTCGAGGAGAATTAGAATAATATGCTGGATAGCTGCCTAAACGCGGCTCGGTCCGTTGGGTTTGTGAATGCGCTGCAAGCGAGTACTTAGAGCAGCAAATACCCGCGTCAAGCCTCAATACGGGTTCTATCTAGGTCCTATCAACGTTAGCGTAACTTATGGTCGGATTGGCAACCTCCATTAATGAAGCATTGACTTCTGCAGAAATAAATATGGCTATTGCAAAGATGTATTCCTTAACCTCATTTGTTCTTGTGGCTCGTTCTACGCTAGATCATGGTAGAGGCGACAGAAAGAAATCATCACCTGCAGGTGTCAGAACCAATGAGAATGGTATGTACGCCGCGCTCCTGGTTCGCTTGGGGTGAAGTGTCACAAGAACCCCCTGGCTCATATTGCCCGCTTTGTTTGGGGGCCATAGCTAGTGTGGCGGATGACGGCGCTTATGCATTCGCATGTTCAACTGCGATGTCAGCAATACATGTTATTTCAGCCAATACTGTCTAGTACGCATCGTGTCCTGCAAGTTGGTTCTGACATTTTCACTCTCTTCATTCTGCGTGATTGGTGAGGTCTTGGGCACAGCAAAGCGGTCTGCGGCTCCAGACCTCGTAAGAACGACGATTAGCTCCTATATGACCGAAATGGTACGCTCCGTGCACACGGAACAAGTCGACGGCAGCTGCCTTTCAGTCCTATCGTCATGTTTTGGGACAAAGCGCAAAGGTCGCTCTCCTGTTGCGAACAGTCCAAGCGAGGAGACAAGTCCTCGGAAATCCGGCATTAGGACGCCCCAGCCTGAGACGTCACTCCCGGCCGCCAAGGCTCTGGGTACGACTTCACCTAATCCCTCTGGTACTGCAAACCCTCCGGTCGAAAACGAAGAATCAACTCAGACGCAGGAGGATGACTTGTGGCAAAAGGCATTCGAGAAGCTAGATGAAGTGACAAAGAAACAAATCAGTGAAGACTTCGGCCAGTCTGGTGACGAAGGTTCTGTAAAAACTCTGATATGCATCGTGCAAGATCATGAAGCTAGGTTTAAGGAAGGATCCGCAAAGATCAAAGTCGGCGAGCGGGTAATAATCTGGCGAGATTATGCAGCTCGGGTTGTGAACGGGTTGACCATTCTCGGAGATATAGCCATCCAGTTTGCCCCTACCCCTTCTCCGATTATCTGGTCGGCGCTGAAAGTGCTGCTCAAGGTTAGGATGAAGTCCCTCTCATAATGGCTCTAATGATTGATAATGTGTTGTAGGTGCACGTTAGGGAATGCGAAAGTCTCACCGCCATGTTGGGATGTGCTACGCAGGTTCTGCCATTGGTAAGATGCGGCGCAGTCTACGAGAGAGTCTACTTGGAAGACATCTCTGATGAATTCCACGAGTCCGCCATAAACCTACGTGAAGCTCTCGTTGATCTGTATGCCAAGATTCTACAGCTTCTGGCCCATGCGAAGCATGACCTTAAGGAAAGCGGTGCCAGGCGGTTTTTGCATGCTATAGTCCACCCTGGCGAAGGCGAAGAGTCGATCCAAGACCTAGACAAAGCTGAAAAACAGTTAAGTTTCGTTGTGCAAGCTTGTGAAGCGGTACAAACAAAAGGCAACAAAACAGAAGCTCGGAAACTTCTGCAGAGCTTGGATAAACCGCTGCGGCATATTGACGAGGGAGTCAAGGCCATACTTGATACAGTATCAGCGCATGACCGCTCCAAGATGCTGGATACATTTAGTAGCGTCGCATTTGGCGATCAACACCTCAGAAGGACAAAATCTAGGACTGAAGGAACTGGCCAATGGCTTTTGAGGCACCAGAAGTTTCATGACTGGGAAACCTCAAGCTCGTCCTCAATCTTGTGGCTTACAGGGCAAAGTGCGTCATCAGCTCCTCCTTTTCAACTTCTTTTAGCTAACAAACAACAGTGGGCGCTGGTAAATCCATACTTGCGTCTAACGTGGTCGATCGCTACTGGGTCGAGGATACCAGCCAATGTGAACTGATTGATGAAGGTTTCGCATTTTTCTATTACAGCAAAAACGACCAAGAGCTAAAGGGTGACCCAGTAGCTCACATTCTGGGAAGTTTTCTCAGACAATTGGCCACAGTGCCTCATTATCCGAAACAGGTTTATACAGGCCTAATCGAGCTTCGCCGGCACATGGACGAAAAGAAAGTAACATTCGATGCCAAGCGTTGCAAAGAAACGCTGTCACAACTTGTTGATCGTCTTCCACGGACTTTCATTCTCCTTGACGGCCTAGATGAGTTTGAAAAACCAGAAGACGTCGAAGAAATTGTCCGATTCTTCATCAGGCTCGTTGAGAACTCTGAACGTCCAGTCAAGGTTTTCATATCAAGCCGAGAAGAGACTTACATCAGTCATGAGCTTCTTGAAGCCAAGCAGACCCTTGCACAAATTACTATTTACGACGAGAATCAGCCCGACATCAAGGAATTTGTGCAGAAAAGGACAGAAGAGATTGGATGCCGTTGGGGTTGGGAAACAGAAATAAAACAAGAAGTCGAAACGACGTTATGCAAAGGGGCTCGTGGAATGTATTGTTTTCCTCTGATCCCAACACTCCTTGTTTCCCTGGAATGCTCACGATATCATATAGGTTCAGATGGGCATATCTGCAAATCGAGCAGCTTGCAACCATCAAATCACCAGAAGGGGTCCTGGAACGACTGAAAAGTCTTCCCCAAGGCCTCAAAGAAGCATATGATGAGCTGTACAACGCCAACAGTGGATGGGACCAAATACGCCTGAAGCGAGCCGTTATGTGGGTCATGTATGCTCGTGCACCGCTTTCCACCCAACAGCTCTTATCAGCAGTCCAGCTGGGTCAAAAGAGCGATGAGGACGAGCTTCGTCTGGACATTGCCTCTCGAATAAACGAGTCAGCACTTGAAAATATCTGCCGCCACCTGATCGTCAAGGATTCCCGGGACAACTGGAAATTTTCCCACGCGTCTGTTGAAGAATACTTCAGGGGTGAAAAGCATAAGTCCTGGATTTCTGACGATGCCCAAGTTGAGTTGGCCAAGTTGTCCCTCCTCTTGCTTATTGAGATCTTTCACGATGGGCCCCTTCCAGAAGCCGAGGACGAGGCCAAAGCCTTGGTCGATCGCGCAAGAGGCGATGGCAAGGCTCAGGACCCCGTGATATCCCTTAAGAGCTACGTGGCACGGAATTGGGTATCGCACATCAGAGCAATTCATTGTGAAGTCGATGAATGCACAAGCATATCACGGCTTCTCAAGCGCTTCATGATCGCTCAAGACGGTCCATACTATTCTAGCGCGGGGTACCAGACGTGGGCTCTTTACGTCTACCTAAGGAACCACGACAGCACCGACGATGGGTTGTTATTTGGGTATGATTTGAAACCAACCCAGAATCCAGCATTCGGAATAGTGGCCATGGGTTTGCACACTATAGCGAAACAATGGGGAGAGGATTGTCTTAAGCTAATCTTGGTGAATCTTAACGAACGGCGACGTGATCTCCTTTCCCTAGCTGCGAGATATGGGCACTCCGAACTCTGTGGTAAACTTATCCAATGGGGCAGCGATGTGAATCGGACGCTGCCTTCAGGGTCCAATGCCTTAGTGGAAGCCGTACGCAGTGGCCAGACGGCTTGCACCAGTAAACTTCTTAAGTACGGAGCCGACCCAGATGCTATTCGTACTACGGGGTCTTTTGCTTGCGCACTAGAGGCCGCAGCATATTGGAATAGATTGGATGCCGCGGAAATGTTGATTGAGGCCGGGGCCACTATGGATGTGCGTACTAATGGATATGGCAGTCCCCTTGCAGCGGCAGCATACCGCGGTTCGATGGAGGTCGTCAAGCTTCTCATCAGTCATGGTGCAGATGTGAATATCCATTCGGAGACCAGCCGTTATGGCGGTGTGTTAGGTGCTGCTTTTGTTGGTCACGGAGGTGTCAACATGATCGTTTATCTCATCGAAGAGGCTGGAGCAGATCCCCACAGAATCATATCTGATCTTTCAGCGAGAAAACTTTATATTAGTGACAGCACGCAAGGGCGCTTGAGCTTGAAGCGAGATATTGCGAGATACCTTTATTCTCATACTCATGTTACTCTTGATGAATTACGAAGCCTGGAGGTGGGAGACTGGGCTGACAAGGTGTTTCCTTCCGATTTCCTTTCATCTCTTTAATCGGCTCAAGCGATACGGACTTCACGCGTAGGCCGACAAGGATCTCGCGGAAATTAAAGCGTTGAAGCTGATATGTACATGGACGCAACTGCGATGTGACTTGGGTTCGTGGTCGTTTCCGCCTGACAAACCAAGTCTTCTTTTATTTCGTTAGGTAGTAGTGCTACCACAACTGCAACTAGCTAGCCAGGTTCTCCGTTTTAGGGTCATATAGTTTAGCGCTAGAATAAATAGTAAGATCCGTTTATAGCCAGGGGGTAGTCGTTAGGGCTTAATAGTATAGTTCATTAATTCCTAAAGCTCCCAAAATCTAGGTGGTTGGTTATGTATATAAATACACAAATACTATGTCGTGCATGTAATATATCCGCCGTTGAACACCGAGACTATTTCAGCATCGGAGTGAGTGTTTATATGCGAATTCAACAATACATTCAATCAATATTCTTTACTCAATACTCCGACAGCCAACATACACGTAAACAGAGAGAGGTATGTACAGATACTTAGAAGGACAGATAAACACGCAGTGAGATATGCACATAGACGAGGCATCTAGACATATAAGCAGAGACGTTCAAACAATCGAATGAACACATACACTTCCAACTACACCCAACGTCTTGCGTTGAACCCCTATGCTAACCAAGTATACTCCGCCTACCTACTTGCTACATACTATACTACCCAATAACAGCGAACCCTAAGCTAAGCAGAGCAGAGACGGGCAGAGAAGAGTAGAGTAAAGCAGACCTAAGCAGATAAGACGAACTCGACGAGACGGGAGGACACGAGAGTATGAGACTAGATGGGAAAAGATCGGGAGACCGGATGGGAGGGGACCTAGCAAGAGACATTTTAATCAGTAGTTCGGAGCAGAATATGGACTAGATCAGACCAGACCAGCAGACATATCAGATCAAACTGGGCCAGAAGATCAGAAGACAAAGCGAAACTCAACGGACGGACGGAATGGAATGAACTAACTGAGAGATGCGCTGTGCTGCCCTGATGGAAACTTAGGTACTCAGATATCGATGCCAATATCAGATTCAGGTACCAGGCTCAGGGTCAATGTTAACGAAGGTATTCAGGTCAACCTCAGAACGTCGGGGGTATATTAAAGATATTGCAACACTGTAACGCTGTAACAGAGCACTAAACATCAGACAACAAAACACTCATGACAATCTTCCTTTCCGTCCAAGCCCATCTCCTCCTCACCCCTTTACTTCCCCCTTTATCTGCTCGATTGTCTGGCTTTCCTTCGCTTGTCAAGTTCTAAAGCTGTCTACCGTTCATATGCCCTCTTCCTCTTCCTGTCCTCTGGTTCTGACTGCGAGTCTATATTTGTCTTTGTCTTGGTTTCGAGATTCTGTGCATCACGGCGTGGGTTGGTCTTGGTCTGAGGATAGTCGGAGTCGTAGTCATGCTTGCACTGGTAGGTGTACTTGCAGGGGTGAGAGTAGTCGTAAATTTGGATATAATAGTTGCGGATGTGGTAGATCATTTTGATATACGAGGACTCGTTCGACGACGCGGCTGCTGTTGAGAGGTGTGTTGTGGCGAGGATGATGTCGATTATGTGGATAAGGCTTCGGTCGGTTGTTGCATATCCCGTCTTTCGACATTAGACATATGGAAATCGGATGGCGGCGATGGTAATGCCTCAGTCTGTTGTTGTTGTTCTTGTATATCCCGTCCTTCAGCATCGGTATCTTCAAGGCACAAATCGCCCAGCAACGACGAAGGATGAGGAAATAACGCAGACGACCACTGCTGTGTCTTCCAGATATCCTCCTCTTCTCCCCATGCCCCCATTCCAACCCACTTCATCTCCTCCCGTCCCTTCCTACGTCCATCCTCTGTATAAACGCTCCTCCAATGCATCCCCCCCCCCCCCCCCCCCTCCTTCCATCCTCAAGAAAAAGAGAGGGAGGAACAGGGGATGTATAGATTTACGTAACAGTTTGGAAAGTCTGAATAGGGAGCCTCGTTCTGGCCTATCTGCTACCTGACTGCCAGATTGCCGCGATGAATGTAGCTGCCTTTGCTTTCGCATTCTATTACCCTGCCCTGGTGTTCGTCCGGAAATCATTTATCGTATCGAACCAGATGAGTAAGTGATTGAGTAATCCGGACCGCTCAATACCCTCATCGGAATTGACTCTTAGTGTCTCCATGACCTCGCCCTTGCAACACAACAGGTGCTGGAGGCTACCGCAACACCATCCCACCTACGGGCGAGGTCCTGCGTGCAGACGCCGCCTCGACCGACGCTTAGTTTTTGTAGTTTAACATTTGAATTTGTTTTATATAATGAGTGCAACCTTTGTGATAAAACTAGGCATTTAAATAAATATAAATAGTTCACTATATTATATTATCATATAAAAACTAATAATATTTCTATAAATGCGATAAACTTTGAACAAAATTTTATAATTATATTTTTAAGATAAACGCTTTTAACAATGCAGATGTTATGATACTATACAATGGCATCGACACAAAAAAGCTGCCGGTAAAAAAACAGAGATGCGGTGATATTCAATGAGATAACTAATCTCGGTGTGCGCGGTTCTGGAAATCTATACCCGCCGAATGACCGATCCGGTCCCGAGTCTGTGGAGTCGTTCAGCCCACGAATTACCGCTAGCGGTTTAGCCACCACGCTTCCCGGGAAATGCTTAGCGTCTCGACCGCAACGCCGTCTCGCGACCACTCGTTCAACCCAAGTCATTGATACTAGTCAAAGCTTCAAGATCGCTATATGGTTTTTATTGTTCTTTAATCAAATCGGAGTTATCGGGAGCGTGTGGTGCGGACTAACTCGTCATGTTGCCCACAAGTCGTACTCTTTCCAGAGTCGGCCAGAGGGCCGGGCTCGCGGCAAGGAGGAACGGGGTATCGACATTTCTCATTCGCCGTCAATCTTCAATCGCGCAGACGGGTCCGGCCGCCGACCCGAAGCTGCCGTTATCTGGATATCGTGTTCTCGACATGACTAGGGTTCTTGCGGGCGTATGTCGTTCCACTATCTAATTGACGCGCGAGAGCCTTGCTGATAAATCCCTACAGCCATACTGTACTCAGATTCTGGGTGATTTAGGGTATGTACGGCACTATGTTGATCCCGTGGTCGATGAGTACTAATTTCCATCTACCATAAGCGCAGAGGTGATTAAGATTGAGCATCCTACTCGAGGGGATGACACCCGTGCCTGGGGACCACCTTACGCGCACTATGAGCCGGGGTCCGCTCACGAGGGTCCTGGCGAGTCTGCGTACTTCCTAGGGGTATGTTTACAACCAACATCAACATCTACATCGCAAAACTTCATTCTTACTAATAAAATATTAGGTCAATCGGAATAAAAAGTCCCTGGGTCTCTCATTCCAGCACCCGGAAGGCGTAGGGATATTGCACAAGCTAGCCGCCAAATGCGACATTCTCGTAGAGAACTACCTTCCGGGGAGTCTCAAGAAGTACAAAATGGACTTTGAAACGATACATAAGATCAACCCGGCTCTCATCTACGCCTCTATTACGGGCTATGGCCAAACCGGCCCGTACGCCCAGCGGGCCGGCTACGACGTCATGGTTGAGGCCGAGTTCGGCCTGATGCACATTACGGGGAGTCGAGATGGGCCACCTGTCAAAGTCGGTGTTGCTGTGACAGATCTGACGACGGGCCTATACACGAGCAACAGCATCATGGCCGCGTTGCTGGCGCGCGCCAGGACTGGGCGCGGACAACACATTGATGTCGCACTCAGCGACTGCCAGACCGCCACGCTGGCCAACATTGCGAGTAGCTGTCTAATCAGCGGGAAGCGTGACTCGGGGCGCTGGGGAACCGCACATCGTGAGTAATCCATCCGTTCTCTGACACGACCCGGCTAACCATTGCAGCATCGATCGTGCCATACAAATCGTTTAAGACCAAGGATGGCGATGTGCTCTTTGGAGGCGGGAACGACCGGCTCTTCGGGATCCTGTGCGAAGGGCTCGGGAAACCGGAGTGGAAGACGGACCCCAGATACAGCGTAAACTCGCAACGCGTCGCGAACCGCGATGAGCTCGAGGAGGCGATCGAGGCGATCAGCGTGCAGAAGACGACGCAGGAGTGGCTGCAGGTCTTCGAGGGAAAGGGCATGCCCTACGCTGCTGTGAACGACGTCCACGACACGCTCCACCACAAGCATACCGAAGCCCGGAACATGGTGGTTGAGCTGGAGCATGATGAATGCGGGCCGATTAAAGTCGTCAATACGCCTGTGAAGTATAGTCATAGCACCCCTGGCGTGCGGACTGCGCCGCCTACTCTGGGGCAGCACACGGATGAAGTTCTGGGCGATTTGCTTGGGTTAGATAGCGGCGCTATATCTGCGCTGAAGGATACGGGGGCGGTCAGGTAGCACATGAACAATTATCATGGTAAATACAAAGTTGTTCGCTAGGTATCTTGGCGATGGAGCGTGCTAGGTAGTTCTCCCTGTATTGCTCATGACCATCTTACCCGATTTAATTCCTATCAAATAAGGCTTTTTTAATGTGCGCCAACATATGTGTTACCTGTGAAACCTCGGGGCTGGACATACCTGGCGTATCTACGATGAGAAATACAGGTATTCTTGTAGTTTGTACGAGTTCTGTGCCCCTTGATACACAAACAGGCTTGGTTTATTCTGAGTGGCTGTTAGGCTGGTAACTCCCATACGTCAACGCCCTATTCTCATTCAAAAATTTTCTTCTATGCTACTATGACGCCGCGTCTCTACTATCTTTGTCGCAGTTCTATTGCTTTTTCTAAGTGCCCAATCTCCCTGCTCGCAGAAGATTATGCAGCCTTCGAAGTAGATATGGCTTTCTTGAAATCCACACCGGCATCGCGAGGCTCGAAGATTCTCGACGTTTAGAACGTGAGAGGAGTCGTTTTGACCTGCCGCCAGTATCGGCCACCTTCCTCGCCACTACGGGACCTGATGATGGCAACAGAACCCCACCAGCTCCTATCGCTGGTCGAAAGGTCGCAATGCGGTATGAATGGACCATATCAACACCTAAGAGTCAATTCCAGAACCAAGTTCAGGAGGAGGTAATACGGGGCCTAGAGACTCAGCCTGATGCCCCATGTTGCTGGGAAGACCGGTGGAGCAGACCATGGAGAAGGCGTGGGTTGAACAGGGCACCTGGCGGAGCAACTGGCCCAGTTCTCTAGGGTATTCTTGGGGCATGTGCATGCGATGGAAGCACCAAGATCCGCTCGAAATTGAAGGCGAAATGATGGACGAGGAGTGGCTTCTTCACAATAACGTGACAAATCCAGCGCCGGAAATACCCCGAGACGAGGAAGAGAGAAGATGCATGGAGCGTCGGCGCAAAGCTTCACGTCCTATCGCGCAGCTTCAGTACCAAGTCGGGAAAGCATGCGAGCGACTCGTTGTAAAGTATCAAGCAACTCCGTCAATAACGCAAGAACCTGCCGATATAGGTACCTTGGCATATAATGAAGTAAAGGAGCGGTGGGTGAAGCGGGGGATGTGGAATCCTGCATGGGGAGTGCTGCCGGGCAGAAGGTGGAAGCATGAGAATCCGTTCGAAGACATGCTTCGTATCGAATTACCGGAAGCATTCGACCGTGACCAGCCAGCGGTAGGTGCAGAGCACCCTCTGGGAGACTCCAAGAACAATGACCAGGCTCAAAATGCATCACATTCGCCTGAGCAACCTGTATCACCCCTATCACCAGGTATCGACGGGTCCGCGTCAGATATAGACATGGTATCACACCCAAATCGTTTCATTCATTCGATAGCGATCTTCGAGCTATACTGCGTTCTCCCGAACTTCCAGAATCACGTCAAGGGGAGGACGTGTTTCAAGACTCAACCGCGAACACTGATATAACGCCAGTTGAAAGCCAATTTGGAGCTGTACCACATCCTCCTGAAGATCGAGAGACATACCGGGAGTGGGATCTGCTTCAACGGCCTGCCGAGATCCCTAACCTGGCGCCAGTGGCAGGGTCATTCAATCTATTCCCAAGACGCCAAGCCCAGTCAAGACCTGTACGTCTCGGCTGATTGAAGTGTGAAACGCACTCATCGATCCTTAGATATCTAGTGTCAGAGAGCTTCGTATCGTGGTATGGACTAAAGCCAGACCCTTTACTTTAGGAAGCATCATCATCGCGGATCGTTGGGGTAGGCGCATACCCTCGAAGTCAGTGCCTTATTCACAGTATTAGAGTATACTTATTCTGAAATTCTAGAAAGGGATTACCCGGAAGACAGGGTAATTAGTGTACATCGGCCTAGAGAGTGTCTCTGTTCTAGTTTTAGAGATAGCGCTGTATTTGGTCTCATCAAGACACATAGTGTAGAGCGTTAAAGCTGGAGAACGGTATTTTGCATGAATGAAAAAGTCACCCTTCTTGCAGCATGTTTTATCGGTTCCGCTTGGCAAACTGCTCTAACATCTTCGCAATTGGAAAGTAACCGCACGTGGTCGCATTTTCAATGGCCCCTTCGTACGGAGTCCTTCTTTGCTTGTAACTCTCCGCACCCCTTCTGAGTAGCATATCGACCATGTCTAACCTACCCAGCGCAGCTGCGGTATCCAGAGCACTTTCGCATTCATACGAGAATTTAACCGTCTCATGAATATTAGCCCCCTTATCTAACAGAAGGCAGAAAACACTCATCGATCCGGCCCTAATGGCGCTTTGAAGGGCAGTTGTGCCACCTTCGGATGCAGCAGGTGCGTTGATCTCAGCGCCTTTATCGATTAGAAATTGAATAAGACCCATGTTAATTTCATCGAAATCGTATATGCCGCAGGCGCGTTGAAGAGCAGTTCCGCCATGTTTGGATGCCGCAGGCGCGTTAATATCGGCGCCTTTATCGATTAGAAATTCAATAAGACCCATGTGGATTTCACGGCCTGTGTGTGGGGTGCAAGCGAATTGAAGAGCGGTTGCGCCACCGTTGAATGCGGCAGGTGCGTTGATATCGGCGCCTTTGTTGATTAGAAATCGGATAAGACACATATTAATTTCGCTGCCGTCTGGGTCGCAAGCGGCTTGAAGAGCAGTTTGGCCATTCCAAGATGCGGCAGGTGCGTTGATATCGGCACCTACGTCCACAAGCCTGCGAGTAACATCCAAACGACATCTCTGGGCTGCTAACTGCAAGGGTGTGTAATGAATCCCATATTTGGATGCTGGTGGATTGACGTCCGCACCGGCTTGTATTGCCCGATAGATGAGCGCATCTGGAGCATCGTATACGAGAAGGCGCATTAAAATCAGTGTCATAGCTTCCGATTCCACTGGGTTATTGACATAAGCTCCGCTGTCAAGAAGGAGAGAAACCAGCTGCACTCGTCTCGTTCTCTCAGACTCTTCCTGTGCGTAGAGTTGGTGTGGTAAAGCTGATTCAAGGATGGTACGTTCTCCATACTCTTCAGTGCAGCTGGCCCCATTCCTCAATAGGAGCTCTACAATCTGTAAACTATCTTTTGACCGGGATGCAGCGGCGCTGTGGAGCATAGTCTTCCTCTCTTCGGGACATGGGCGAGAGTGAATCTGTGCACCGAGAGAGAGCAGAATTTCAACGGTCCTCAGGTTACAGCCCCGATCAATAGCATGGTGCAGTATGTCTTTACCCGCCACCGTGATTCCGTTGAGCTCAATCCCGGCCGCTAGTAACAGGTCGATGATTTCTTCGTCCGGAACAAAATCATCTAGCCTTGCAGCGGGTTCAATCTCCCTCCTGTATGGCGGTGCCACCGCCCCGATCACCGCATCAACTCCGTACACGTGAGCGAGACCTTTGCCGATGAAATACTCCACAATCGCCATCTGCTCAAGTCGCTTCGTATACGACAACGGCTTTGGTTTCCAAATGGCGGCCGAAAGAGGGTTGCAGCCATCAATATCAAGTATCATGTCGGCTCCCATTTCAACCAGCGCACGGACCGCATCCAAGTGCTTTGCTCCTGCTGCCCGCATTAACGGTTGCCAATTCGACTTGGATACCCTGATTTTCGACATGAGCATGGGAGCATTCGGCTTCACCCCGACGTCTCTGAAAGATTGAATGGCAGCAACATCACCTAGTCCTGATGCTTCTGATAATGCGGTTTCTAAGAGCATCTCTTTGCTTGCGTTGCCCCCAATTCGTTTTGAATCAAGATAGACTTGAAGCTCTCCTGTTCCGCTGCGAGCAGCCCTTATTAATCCCGATATTGTGATTTGAACCATCGCTTTTTTGCTAGAAGCAGCGGCGGCTTTGTAGAGTTCGTAATTGCCTGAGAGCCACAGCTCATCTAGATGGATAAAAACCTCGTGGACGCAGTGAATGTCGGGATGGGGATTGTCGGGAGAGAGATCGTTGAGACGGTAACGGTCGAGATACCGTTCCCCCATCTCGCGATAGCAACACGAGTCAAACTCCCTAGAAAAGTCACCAAGACCCCGCCTAGGGCCAACAGAACAGTCGAGATTGCACCCCGCCTTTTCAAGCAACTTGACTAACGTTTGGGGGGTTTGAGCGGTCTCATAGAACTCGTCCCTGTAGTATCCAGACAATAACTCAGAGCGGACGTGCTTAAGTTTTACTCCAGCATGTGCGAATAGTGACATCATCTTGACATCTCGCCGTTCGATAATATCCCGCAATTGGCCGTCCAGGTTGCTGTCAAGCACATGCCGAACAAGCTTGCTGGAAAGTAGACGCCGAGCTATTTCCCCGACTTCTTTGGATCCCAATTGTACTGTGGCCCGGATTAGAACAGAAGCATTTCGCTGAATCAATTCTCCATTATGAGTTTCAAAACCAACTTCCACGAGTGCCTGAAATGCGTTTCCGGACTTAAAATCCCTTGATAGATCCACGAGCCGGGCCCACATTGCGGCCACGGCTGGGGAGTCGACACCAAAGAATAGCTTCATGATCAGTTTATTGGCATCCATCCCAACCCATGCCAGCATGTCTCTAGTATCAGTGATCTCCAACCTGTAGTCATTTGCAAGGATAATGCAAAGTTTGCTAAGGCCTTCCAGGAAATAGAGTTGGGCCTGTGTAACGGAACTTGTCGGGAGGCGAAGACTGCTGAGTACTTGGTGACGTTGGGGAGGAGGGGTGATGTTATGCGCAGGTGCGGAGTTCCAAGGAAAGCTAAATGGATGGATTTCATAGGACTCCCTATCTCGAAACGACAGAAGCGCACTATTAACTGTAGATATTATCAGTTTCTAAGTATGCGAGTAATTTATCGTGGCTTCGGGTACGTACTAATCTGCCTAAACATATTCATTGGTTGACTAGACTGTGCCTCAGGCAACCCGTGCACCGTCGAATTAGGATTGGAAAGCAGTAGTGTCCAAATCACATCTGATGATCGTTGGTATTGAAGACCAACGTCGGGTCTTCTGTTGATAGGCACTCTTAGGGAGGGGTCCGAGGTCTGAATGAGGCTACGTTGTGGGGTATTGACCATCGTGTTGGGTGATGGTAGCGGTGTTTTCAAGTCGACCCCTTCTGGCAAATCGGGAGTTGGTCCTATACGGAATCAGCGCTGATGGGGGGGCAATAGATGTCTAATATACTCACTCCTACATACTCGCTTCCGCACTGGTTCTCTGTTATGGTGCCTTGAGATCCTTCTTCGGATCTTGTCCCAAGGGTGTTGGATACCACTGAGATAGACGTCTGTCTCTTTACCCTCTCTCTCCTTCCTTTTCTTGGCACAGACGTCAACTGCGATCCATCCTTCAATAGGCAATTTCTTGATGAATCCCAAATGGCGTAGGCCATATTCATAGATCTTGGAACTATACCCGGCTTGTGAATGAGTATCGCGTGGCTACCATTTTGTTACGCTATCTCGTGTCAACTTACTCGGTTTCGGGAAACCCATAATACGTCTCCATCTCTTCCTTGACCTTTACCAAACTTTTGTCTTGTTCCAGATAGAGCTCTCGGAACTTCGATCGGTGTTGTTCGAAAAGTGAGAAATCGGGTTTCCTCTGGGCAGTTCCAGCAATAAGGGTGGGTATTGCCGGCATCTTGGCACACTGGATACAGCGAAGATGAATTATGGTATCAGGGGGGGAAGTGTGTGAGAGGAAAGGATGCTGGAGAGAGGATTATGCAAGCTGAGACGGGGTTGGTGAAGTGCAGGGAGCGGTGGACAAACGTGTAGATTGAGTGATGAATGAAATGGAAGTTGGGTGTCAATTTGGAAGACGTCAAAGGGATATATATATTAACGAGAATAGAGAAAGACAGGCAGGCAGGCAGGCAGGCAGGCTCTCACACATAGAGAGAGAGAGAGAGAGATAGGGGGGAAAACGACGCACAGGTCAGGCGGGCGAAGTGTGCCTCGTCTCAAGTAGCATGCAGGCTGCAGCATACCCACACAACACCAATTTCCAACGAATCAGTAAGATTAACGGCTGCATAGGTATGTACCAGTTACGAGCCGAGCCAAACCACTACGCCAATTTCCTTCCAATCGTATGGACGGTAGAGATAATGATGCATGCCCCGCATCAGCATGTTCTAGACGATCAGGGCAATGCTCTACAGCGTTTCAAGCAACCGTGATCCCAGATTGGAAACCAAAAAGAATGGCCAGGGTAAGCAAGGCTACTTTGAACGCACGCATCCAATTTCCAGCCAATCACACAGCAGTACGTGAGAAGACGAATCTTTCATGATATCTGCCTTTGCACTCTATGCCAATTTCCAGCCAATCACACAGTAGTACGTGAGAAGACGAATCTTTCATGATATCTGCCTTTGCGCTCTATGCCAATTTCCAGCCACTGGCATCGTGATGCGTGATTTGCTGTTTTAATTCTGGTTCTCGACTGGATTCAAGTGTCTCCCTTCGGTGCTTCACCGGAACTACCATAGTGTGAGATGGCCTCGCCCCAAGTATATAAGTGGAAAACAATTCCACGGAGTTTGGAATTCAGATTATCTGTTCATCGAGAACGCGAATACTTCCACCGTATTATGCAGCATTGCTGGCACTCTGATAGCGACTTTTGAGAAACTTGCGCCATACCCATAGTGATTCGAGCCATATACACAGAATGTAAGTAATCTCGCTAATTTACGGATTGCATCTAATCTATCAAAAGGCCTGAACGCCAGTCCCCAACTGTCCATTTGAACTCATCGGCCCCTGAGCCACGAACCGCTGGATACAGCACGGCGAGCGTATCCACTCGCGGAACTGGGACACTGGAAAGCAAGGAGAAGCAAAATAGGGATCTCATTGCTGTCGGCTCGCAGTTTTGGGGGTACGTATTTTGCTTTGTTGCACCTCTGCTATTAATCGTGTTCTAATACTAACCGGACTCACAGTGATGGGGATAACGACTACGGCTATCCTACTGAGCTGTCTCTCGACGAAGCGGATACAACTTCCAATTCTAAGTGAGCGAATTGTGTCGTAGTTCGGAATATGGTCATTGGTCGTCATGTCACTAGGTCTATAAATGAGCAATATTCTAAGCAGTAACTGGGGTCAGTCTCATGGGTAATATAATTATGAACGCGGAGGATGACTTTATCGTAATTTGGATATAAAGCAGTGTTTTAGCGATCCAGTGGTACTAAATAGCTACAATCATTACGAAGATAGATTACCTCACCGCCTTAAACAAAAACCAGTTATTATTATTTCGTTGACAAGCGCCTATCATAACAGCGATATTATAAGCAGTAGTAGTAGTGAGGGTTTGGCAGCAGCTTTCGGTTTTTAACAGTAATACTAATAGTTCCTCCAAAAACAGTAGTTCCAGTAGCGGCATACCAGCCTGTGTGAGTAATTTCATATCATGTCAAGGGCTATTGTATTCTACAACGTCAATACCGCGGTCGATCACAACAAGCGCCTTTTGGAGGCTATGAAGGTACCCAGGCCGTGCCTCGTACGCCTGCTGGACTCTCGTGGGGGCTATTACAGGAGCAGGGTGGCCAATTGTGGAATATATCTCTGGATTAACCTCCGCATATTTAATTGCCATAAATTAGCCAACTGTCCGTTGATATGACAGCGAAACAAGACATATAATTGATACCTTTTCTCGGTTTGACGTGAGGTTCATGCTGGTGGGTGCCCTTTATCCTGTTCATCTGTCCCAATCACTGGATCATAGCCCATGAGGCGCTAGGCCATGTGAGTTGCATATTTTCTACATCAGCTCTACCCCGTGCTGGAGATCAAGTGTGACAATAAGTCTTGTTGAGTAAAGAGGGTAGGGGGAACACAGTGTAGGTTCGGTCCAACATTGTTTCCTTACAGATTTATCATCCCGATCTGCTTACCGTTCGGTGGTTCAAGGGGAACTGCTCGCTGCAAGATCGACGTTGTCGAAGCAACTATTGTGCAGCATGGCCGATGCAAAATCCTAATGATTGCGGAGCAGACCGGGAGGCCTCTTATCTATCTGGAGCAAACGGTCGAAGCAGCATTCTATTTCAATTTTCTTCAACAAGTACATAGCCCATCCACCTTATCCAACTCATCCATCCGATCCGTCCGATCCAACCTATCTGACTCATCCATCCCTTCCAACCCATTCGACCATCAATCTGAAACAACACGTGGACATTTCCTTGTGCCGAGCCCAGTGCTACATGCAGGTACTGAACTTATATGCAATAAGACTAATGAGCAGTTCTCTCACCTAGGTACTGATGTCTGTGTCTTGCTAGGCAAACAGGAATTTTTCGTTAATCTTTATCTGTTTCTGCTCATCCTTTTTTTAATCATTCACCGCCCTTTTATTTCTGCACAAATCATCCTCATGGCCGAAAATGCAACCAAGATTACCACAAAATCGCCGGCCGGCCAAGTGCAAGAGGTGCTGCAGTATTCCAACACTCAATGGAAAAGGTTTCTGGTACGATACCCAGATTTACGCATATTCTTGACGTCACTCACTCGCCATTCTCAGATAATCACAACGGAAGAAGCACCGGGCCTTAGCACAAAATCATCCTGGCGAGATGTCCCAGCGCAACAACAGCAAAGTCTAATCAATAATGTGAAAGAACGACTTAGGCAGGAGGAAATTCCTCAACCCAGCGACGATTTAGAGAAGGCAATCCAATGGCGCATGCCCCAAGTGTTCAAGGCGCATAAAGCAAAGAGTGCAGGTAAGTCGACTCGTTGTAGAATCGTGCCTTCAACCACGAACTGACAAATGTCGAGGCTTGGCGGATTCGGACGCGGGGACAAGCAAAGAATCAGCAAATGTAACATCACCGCCAAGGACACAGGAAATGTTCGATCCCGTAAGGAACATATAAATATCCGAACGCATTTAGACTTCGGCTCTCTTTATCATTACTTCCGTATTCTTCGCCATGCCATAAACATTCATTACATTCTCGTTGGCCCCACTCCCTATCCTCCGCTCCGCTATATCATTAACACTTGTATCGGAAAACGCCCTGTTGATTCGAATGGGAGCTTGAGCACAGCGACTATTTCTTAGATCCATAGACTGATAGATATATGTCTACTATAAACTGCTAATCACTCGTTTACTGAACTACTTCTCCTCCCTTAGACATCTTATGTGCAATCCTAAAGCTTGTAGGTCTTTGGTACACCTTGAAAGACCGAGATGTAGGTGGCTAAAAATGGCGATGAAAGCTATCGCAGCCACTCTAGGTAGCCATACAGCTAATCACGCAGCCCCTAAAACATCCACTGTTATACTAGCATATTTTATATAGAATATTGTCGCGTAGCAATTTCGAGATTCGCATGAAAGTTATATGAATAGAATAACATAAATTTATCAGTAATATGATGGAACGAGTACTCTCTCACAGCGCGGCCCCCGAAAGCTCTGCCAATGCGATTCGCTAATCAGCGGCTAAGAGCGGTAGAAAAAATCCCGATGAAGACGTCGACGCAACTTGCAGCCAAACGGGAGGGGCGGGGTCAAGCCCAGGATCCGTCATACATCTATCGTCCCCCGAACTGGTTTGTGTCTATGGCGTAGTTCTTTCTAGTTCTGAATCGGACAGAGAGAATTGAGTGAAATTGCGCCTATTGAGAGGTTTTCGATCTGGCAAAGCTGAGTGTAGCATAAATGGAAAGTGCAAGAAGACAGACATAAACGTGCTTTGGATACTGCTACAAGGGTAAACAGATACCGTCAACCACCCGCAAGTTGCTGATCTGGACAAGTCGCCCAAGCCGCACGAGTGGAAGCATAATATGGCGTCCGTGCAAGTCACCTTAATCATTCAAACAAAATGCAGGACAGTCTAATGATTCGGGATGGATCCTTAGAGGACATGACGTTACATCCCGACAACGGGAAAATATTCGAAGGCTGGGTTCGTGGCAGCATGAGAACTTAGGTCTCAGGTGTCGTAGGAGTCCTGGGCTGGAACGCGTACTATAGTCCAGGTTAGATAGGAGCGAGAACTTACCCAGCCACAGTGCTTGGCGGGCACAATTGTGCAGACTTTTCTTGCTATATAAGTACTCTGTAGCACCACCTTGTCGCTAAAATAGAAAGCTTTGCTGGCGAAGCTCTATTTTAATACGTTGTAAATCAAAGTGCTAAGGCACTTCGATTTAGGTAAGTACTACACTACGTATACGTGATATTCCCAGGGGGAGACCCCCTGGGACCCCCCATTCGCCTGCGGCTAGCTGTCGCCTGCGGCTGGCTAGCTGCGGCGGCTTTCCTTTTGTATATACAGATGCTTATATTCCAGGGGGAGACCCCCTGGGACCCCCTTTTTCGCCTGCGGTGCGCTGCCTCCGGCGGTTTCCCTTTCAGTATATTATGTAAGCATCGTATTCGTATTTAGATATAGTGGTCGTTAGTGACCATGTTCACTATTGCAGTACGAAAGCCACACAGTCAATTTTCGTACGAATACGTTGTAGTTAATGCCTCGATTAAGGTTTAACCAATCAGAAGCTTGCAAAGTCTCTACGGACCAATCAAAGGCTTGCAGAGAATATTTAGAGTTCCAAGGGTCACGGCTTAACTTCTCAAGCTCCGCCTTCCCTCTCACACTTAAATTGTTATTCCTGCTAATACATGTTCGAGAGAAAGGCAAAGCTTTCCAATAATCATAGTTGGTACCGTACCACGACCCGCTGAGTGCAGTAAACAGTAAATTAATGGTCAATTGATAGTTTGAAATCTTAAACGTTTGGGGGAAAATAAATTCTTGAGCGACTAATTGTACAAATAAACGGTTTAAAGCTTTTGAACATCCGAAACTTTTTTATTGTTTAAAATTTTAAACGTTAAAAACTGCTAAAACGTTTAAGCCCACTGTAGTCCACTAAAACAAATAGCCTACCTATATATGTAGGTAGATATATATATAAGTAGGTAGGTAGGTAGGTAAGCGATTGCTGCGGTTGTTTTATTGTACTGCGGTTGTTCTACTGTACTACGGCTGTTCTGCTACGATTTATAATTATTAAAAATTATGGTACAGTGTAGAATTGAACTATATTATATTCTAGCTACCTATACGACTTGACTATTCTATTGAAATAGAATCCGCGGCGTTGTTTTAATTGAAATAGGTGAGGCTATCGCGACTTCCGACCGACGACTTGCCTGTAGTGCAGGTGTATGGCTGTTGCAAGGGCTGTTGCAAGGGCTGCTGCGAAGGCTGCGAAGGCTGCGAAGGCTGCGAAGGCTGTATGGGCTGTATGGGCTGTATGGCTGTATGGCTGTATGGCTGTAGGGGCTTGGTATAGGGGCTATAGGGCATTCCAACAGCTTGTTCGTGGTCTTAAACGCTTGTTCAACGTTTGATCAACGCAAACGTTTGAAAAATTTCAAACGTTTAAAAATTTTAAACGTTTAAATAAATTAAACTATTTAAATCTATTAACGCTAAAGAATTCAAACGTTTAAATATATAAACTATCAATATACTATTAAAAATTCTTTAACTGTTCATCAATAGTTTACTGATCCTAGCGGGTCTTGGTACGGTACCTTGCGTAGAGGGGTCTCCGAAGTTGGACCGAAGTGGGAGATACCAAGGCCCCCGTATAATATTTGGTCTATGGAGTAGTTGCTTGAACATGCACGCTTTGATTGACAGATCAGTACACAATTATATGACATCGCTTATATCTAACAGCGGCAAATCCCAGGTAGTGATTTGGATGCTCAACACGGAAGCTAATGTGGCTTGGTGTGGCTGAGCTGGGCCGTATACCTTACTATGTATGGCAACGGTTTGGGCATCCTGGGGTGGGCTAAGCAAGTAGTGCGATGAAGCAGGGACTGAATGGAGCAAGAATGGGAAGGGTGGAGATCTCCCCGTCAAACAGTTGCATCGATGCCGCAGCTGACGTGACGACGCATTATTCGTCTTCATCTTCGTTATTGTCACAGTTGTTGGACGGAAGTCAACCTATAGATTCAACATCTAAGTTGAGTAATTGGACGGAGAATTTCCGGGCCGTCGGGACGAGAGGGGAAGGTCGGGGTATTCCCAGCCAACGACACACTAGGTATAAACAACTGCCTAAAAGGTCACGGTGCAATGGCATCTCACCTCATTGGCGCGCAAAACTATTATTAGCGTGGTTCCGTTTCCTACCTACATAGTGTGTTCTCAGCTGCATGCCGTCCACACGTCGCCGCTCAACGTGTGATGGAATGATGCAACTGTGTGGTATCACTTATTTCTATCGGCTCGCAATGAGCTTAGCGATGATCACCCCATGGGGTTGAGATTCAGTCTTGGGGGAAAAGGCGTCTTGGGCAACAGCACTGTCCCTAAGACTCTGTCCCTAAGAGATCTCCAATCTCCAGTCCGCAATCTGTCCGTCTTTCCCCTCTCTTAGCTGCTCTAGATACACAATCAATATGTGCCAGTAGCCTATATTAAGAGAGCACCGTAATTAAAATTTCCCCCTTTCCACGGACAAGAACCCGACCGTGTTATGTAGCTCCTAGTACTATCACGACCATCAGCGCAGAGTAAAAACTCACACCACTTGGTAATCGTTCCAGCCCAAACAAAATGAACCTTCCGATATTTTTGATCCTAGCTCATGCCATCTTCAGCTTCGACGCTGTCTTTGCTGATGTTACCACAACAATTCAAGCATCGTCTAACTATGGAATTTGGGATGGATGGGGAACTTCTCTTGCGTGGTGGGCGGCTGCGTTCGGTGATCGCGACGACCTCGCAGATATAGTTTTCTCGCTGGGACAAGTCTCGTTCAATGGGGTCACGTTGCCAGGACTCGGAATGAACATTGTCCGATACAATGCGGGGGCTACAAGTTCAAATTCCATCAACGGCGAGAGCATTGTTAAATCTCCAAAGATAAATTTATCTCGTCTCATTGACGGTTACTGGATTGACTGGCAGAGCACTGATCCAGCCTCTTCAAGTTGGCAATGGTCAGTAGACAGTAAACAACGATCGATGATGCAAAAGGCAAAGAGCCGGGGTGCAAACCTCTTCGAGCTGTTCAGCAACTCACCTATGTGGTGGATGCTGAACAACCACAATCCCTCAGGATCGGATGATGGCTCGTCAGACAATTTGCAAACTTGGAACCATCAACAATTCGCGGTATACCTTGCCAATATCGCCCAGTACGCCAAGACCAGCTGGGGGATCACGTTTTACTCTGTTGAAGCTTTCAATGAACCATCCGCGAACTGGTGGAATGGGAAATCGGGAACACAAGAGGGCTGCCATTTTGGTGTCGCAACACAACAAGATGTCCTACCGTACCTACGATCTGAACTCAACAGCCGGGGACTCAGCTCAACTCTCATATCCGCGTCAGATGAGAACACCTACGATAGCGCTGTTTCCACCTGGAAAGGTCTAAACTCGACCGCAAAGGCTACTGTAGGACAAATCAACGTGCATGGGTACCAGTACGGGAGTGGAGATCGAACAGGCCTTTATCAGCAGGCTGTAGGTTCGGGCAAAAAGCTGTGGAATAGCGAATATGGTGAATCCGATGCAACAGGGTCACAGCTGATTAGTAACGTGATTCTCGACTTTCGATGGCTGCACCCTACAGCTTGGGTCTATTGGCAAATAATCGATGGCGGTGGCTGGGGGCTCATCACCGGCGACAACACAGCTCTCTCGCTTGGCGGACCAACTCAGAAATACTTTATCCTAGCTCAACTCACGCGACATATTCGGCCAGGAATGCGCATACTAGATTCAGGCTGCGACTACGCAGTTGCTGCTTATGATGCTGCTGCGAAGAAGTTGGTGATTGTGGCGGTAAACTGGGGCGACGCACAATATTTGAATTTTGACTTGTCCAAATTCAGCACCCCAGGTCAGAGCGGCGCAACGATTCAGCGTTGGAGTAGTCAAATAGGTTCCGGAGAGCAATACGCTACGTACAAGGATACGGTGCTGAGCGGGTCGAAGTTTTGGTCGCACTTCGCGACCAACCAAGTACAAACCTTCGAAATTCCAGGGGTGGTTGTCTAATTGGACGCATTGGTATGAGTGGAAGAAATGCTTGGATCACCTTTTCTGCATCCGGTTATCCTAAGGTGCGGACTAAGCACTCTCGACCAGCATAACAGAATTCGAACTTTGATTGATAGAAGATGACATGCACTGTATCTCAGGATTAATCCCGTGTTCGCCATTAATCAGCTGATCAGAATACACTGATCATGCCTGCTTGCTGCTGTGCCGTAGAATTTTGAAGAATTACAAAACACCACTCTCTGTTACCCCTGTCGTTTGCCGACTAGACAGACGCATAGGCATAGGCCAGCGCAGATCGGATCGGGAGGTTCCTCGTGGCAGTCTCGGGGCTCGCTTCACTAACCCAGGCCAGCTTCACCTTCTTCTCAAAAAGAAGGCAGTGAGTTGAGCCACCATGGTGGAACATTCCAATCTCCTCTCCCTTTTCGACTGCTACCGGAAGTCCTCCTTGAAATTTCTCACCAATCTCGCAAGTCGACACATCTGCCATTCCCACATAAACGGCTCCCACCAAACCAACAACCGGGTCCTTGGTGTCAATGACGAATATTGCACGCGTTGCAACGTGACAAATATAGCCCTGGGCCAGATCCGGAGCAGCTACGTCGGGACCGTCTGGACTACTGAATCCAGTTATCGTCGGCTCTGAGAAATATGTACCATCAATAACCGTGGCGTATACGACGTCCCCTTTTACCGGTGAGTTCCAGCGATGGTACGACGTCGCGCTCAGAAAAGCCTGATAAACAGTTCCGCCAACGAATTTATTGGTGTACTGAGGTTCGTAGTTCAGCATCTCAGCTACTGAGTACGGCTGACCCTTCAGCCAAAAGCTGTCGTACTCTTTCACATTTGTTTGGCGAGAAAATGGTTTAGATTCGCATGAGTTCACAATCCATTTCGTATCGGTTGGGAATTGAACTGGTCGAAGAGTGTTGATGTCCTTAAATCTTCTGACGAAGAAATCATCCCATGACGTGAAGCCCCAATGTGCTGGGTCATTGACGGGGTCGCATTTGAAGAGCTCGGTGAACTTGAGCTGCTGGCCGTCGATATTGGTGTCATCTTCAATGGCTTTCAATGCTTGCTCGCTCAGCCATCCGTTACTCTCTGTGGTAATGACATAGAGAGACTTTCCTGTCGAAAGAACGTCCTTTCTCCAAGCATTGAGGATGGCTTTGAGCTTCTCGTTGATTTGAGGCTCAAGGAAAAAGGCATACCCGCTTGGGGTAGCCATGGGCCAGTCAAGAATAGCGTTGAAAGGGAACCCAATCAAGCCGCCTTTATATTCGGACATGCTCCACTGTGGCGCCTTGGTTTTCACGATCAGATCGAAGGCGTCGAGCAGCTCTTCGTAATCCTTGATCGTCGCTGTTCCCACTGGATCGGTCAAGTATGGTTCTTTGTTGGGAACCTCATCAAGCATGGCCGCGGCCAGCATCCGAAATCTAGCACTGCTTTTGACGACTCGGTCAAATTCTTGGATTGAGTCATCCCGGTCCTCGGCCCTTAGTGCTCCCCGGAATTGGCGTCTCTCCTTCAGCTCCGCAATCAATCTTCGAGTCCATTCAATATGAACCCTAGGATCAGCGGGTAACCAGCCCCCGATATGGTTGAACTGGCCTTGCCGATACACGATGGTAGGTTGAGCAGCCATTTGGAGATAGAGTTAAGATTATAACAGCCTTGACACTTCAGGCTTCCTTCACAGGTATGAGTGGATGGGTGGCTTCTCTGATAATTCGCATATGCGAGCCACATGAAGTCCGCAGAGCGGGGAGGGTATTGTGTCTATATACTCGCCTTTGCCGGCTTTCATGTAGGATTATTGGTCAGAACGAATCAAGCATTGACTCCCAAAAGGGGGACCATAGATTACTAGCAATCTCGTAGGAACTACAAGGAGGTCTACATGCAGCCGTTCAGCAAGCCACAAACTGCATAAAATACAACCCGTTATGAATCTAGAATGGGGCCCAAGTGTCTCTAGCCTGCGAGGTCAACGATACATGTCGTACTGCTGCCAGACACCAATGGCCCAGTCGAATCGGCATAATTATGAGCCAAAAGCAAAGAACAATAATATATTGTGATCAACAATGAAGGTGACACTGGCACCAAATAAATACTTAATAGTACGAGGAGCGTCCCCAATATCACCAAATTAGGCGATGCTGTGTCACAATTGTGGCGTCCTATAGTGTATAGTGCGGAGCAGAGCACATACTCAAACACATAACCCCGCGCTGCAGGCGAGCATGAGGCCATGGCGTTCAAAGAGATAGTAATGTCCATGTTCTCGTCTCTGGAAAAAGAGACGGATCTGCAGATATCCTTGACTGGAATAAGCCGATGCACGAATACGGGTGCCATGAACGACGACGCCCGAGGAAATGCACGTCGTCTGGCAACCTTCGGGGCGATCACAAGGGCCCGACATTTGAACCCATGATCAGAGTCATGGGCGTGAGTGATACTGGACGCAAATAAAATTTGTAAGAGGTGAGTGACTATTGAATGATACTTCCACTTCACATGATATGGCGCTGGCCTTGCGTGTCCCGACAGCAATAAAGGTATCCAGAGATCGTAGAGTTATGTTCAGCTATCTTAAAGTATTAATTGTTTTGCACACATATGGTCAGGGGCTTCGAGCAGGCTTGTATTCAAGATAATAATAATCATCTATGGTTTCAAGGTCGTTTGCCCTTCCTCCCATCCAAGGGCACATTATTACTTGACCTGCAGGTAACCTATTAAGTGATACTAATAGGTTTATGTGGCCAGTCTAGATTTATCTTAATGACTTCGGCATTGAATGATTGTACTATTGGGTCTGTACTTGATGTTGCTGCTATACTGCCCTCCAAACAGAACTGCTTACTCACGACACCACCGCCCCATTTCTGTATCGTTTGCCGACTACCCACGTGGTCTATGAGTAGTCCAGTGCACATTTACCAAGTCGTGTAATTATATGCCATATAGGACCTCGTCGTCCAACCGCGCCCGCTTCCGTTTACCCCAGAGCTTTGCGCCGCTAGGGAAAATCTAGGGGCAGATGTCGCCTTCTCGTGGTTTCTAGAGAGAACTTCCGCGCCTCCCCCTGCCCCCGCCCTATCCTCCGACCCTCTTCCATCGGCCACCTCCAACTTACAATGCTGATCTCCTTGGAATCAGCCTCGGTCGTCCAGTCATTGCTCAGGCATAGGTCCGAGCTGCTTATAAGTACAATTGCAAAATTTTTAGCCACGGCTGCATAGGCAGGGGCGTACCTTATTCCTCTCCTAAGTTTTTGTAAAGTCCTTGCTGATGTGGTTTAGATTGAGTACGGTTTTGCGGAATGCTATTGTTTTTTAAACGCTGTTAGTAAGCTTTGGTTATTGCTCCTAAAGTTCGCCGCAGACAATAAAATACCTGTTGTGTCTACACGCAAGGCTCCGTGGTCTTAAGATGGTGCGTTACGGAGCTAAATATACGTATAACAACGCCCCGACCCCCCGATCTTCGATTAAATAACCTAGCACACTGCGGCTACGAAAGTCGGATAAATAATTTTAATTAGTTTATATTAATTAAATATATATTATGTTTAGTTATCCTATTAGATTTTTTGTATGCCAGATAAACAAGTATAAGTAGGCTATCTATACTATACGGGTCTTTATTTTAACCTCTTAAATCTAACAATTACTCCGTAATGCAGAAAACCTCCGGTCACATACCACTCAAACCCCTGCTAAACGCACGGGTGTTAAGATAAGGTGCACAGATTCTATTATGAAGCGGGTGTAGATAGAGTAGTTTCGCTCTGAATTGATTATAAATTTCTTCTCTTCCCCTTTGACCTAATCTTCCGTGTGTCAAAATATGTCGGGATCCAACATGAACGCGCCCCTCTTGTCTGCTTCTGCCATGGTCTCACATGTTCTAGCCTTCTCCAGTCTGTCCTCGGTAAGTAGATACTCGGGGGGTAGATCAATCTGGTCGGCCAAGTCATCCCCATCCTTGTTGCCAGGAATGATCATACCGACAACTGCCTTGGCACAGAGGGCCGCGTTGGGCATGCCGCCGCCCGAGTACCCGGCGCACAACCAGAGCCCATCTCCTCCACCAGCACCCTTCGGCACGGGGCCGACCCACGGCCAGCCGTCGCGCGAGTATCCCATGATGCCTGCCCATTCAAATGTCGGCTCGAGATCTTGCTTCGGTAAGTGGATCCCATGCTCGCCTTGTGCCCTTCCTTCCTCGCGTATTGAGAGATCCATCAAGCCGCTCAGCTCACCTCTTAGATACTGTGCCGCTGGTTCGTCTATGGTGCTGTCATCCCACACGCCGAGTCCGTGGCCCTTTGCATGGATACGTCCGCCACCGTAAATCAGCTCCGCGCCTGGCGGAGGTCGTTGTACCAGGTAGTCGTCCCGGCGGCCGGCGAGATCCGATACGAAATAGTACGCGTGTTCGATGTTCAGCGGCCCCTTGGCGGGCTGTGGTGGTGGCTTGAGGCTAGATACCTGACCCTTTACTGGAACGATGATATCTGCAAACTGGGGAAGCAGATGCGAAGTATACGCATTTGTAGCGAGGAGAACATGGTGGGCTGAGATGTCACCACGAGATGTGCGAACTGTCCAGCCTCCAGAGGCTACCTTGTCGGCACCAGGGTGGCGGCTGGAGAGTTCCGCCGGTACGTCGACTCTTCTCAAGCCGGTAACCGGGGTCTTTGTCTGTAGGTTGAAGCCGCCAACCGCCAGCAGGCGTTCCAGCATAAAGGCAACAAGCTTGTACGGCCAGAGGCTGCCGGCATTCTGTTGTACGATGGCGCCTTCGGCAGCACCGACCCGTAAGCCCCCCAACGTCAGCTCCTTCATCCCACCTTCTAGTAGGTATGAAGAAGGTTCGCTGTTCCCTTTCGTCACAACTGCGATATTTGCACCAATATCCGGATGCTTCTCCTGGATCTTTTCGATAATCTTCTTAGAGGTATTGAAGAGCTCCGGAGAGTAGTAGCTGTGTACGCCAGTCGTGACATGCCAATCACAAGGAATTGAGTGCGATTCAACCAAGGCTTTCAGGTAAGAATATGTTCGATGTTCAAAAGCAGCGACGTGCGGCGGAGAGTTATAATATGCCGGCTGACAATGACCACCATTCTACATGACTGTTAGCTTGAGGATTGTTAGAGGGCGGAGCGGGCATGTTTCTGCATTATAGCAGGAGAGCCGGTGCAGCATCCCCAGGATTTCTCATGGCCATCGAGAAAACAAAGTACCCGGAGAGTGGTAGGAATATCATGCGCCATCACACCACTCGCAGCTTGCGCACACTCTCACGCCACCTCAACGCTACCAGATTGCGCGGCTACTGCCCGGACTTGCAATTGATGCTTTCCAAGACATGGGGGTAACGCGAAGAACTTACCCTTGCGGTAGCGCCCGAACATGCCTCTCTCGCCTCAAGCATGACGACGTTCAGGTTGGGGGCCGTTTCCTTGAGGCAGTGGGCTGCAAAGGCGCCAGTAATGCCGCTCCCAACGATGACGATATCAGCAGCTTGCGGCAGATCCTTCGTCGTACGGTGACCAAGGAGGATCTCAGACGGCTCCGTGAGCCAGTACGACTTGCTTGGGTTGTCAACTGGAAGCCCGGCGGGGCTGTGCGTTGAGCCGTGAGCCGCCATGAGCACCTACGATGCTGCGTGATCGTGTGGGCCGTGAGCCGAGCAGATTTCGAGAGCGCGCGCGGAAGCAATGCCCAAAAGCAGATGCAACCCAGTAAATGGAGGCTTGTGTCAGATACAGTCGTCGCTCGGAAGGCATGTGTCTGAGGAATCAACGGTCTGATGTTGTTTACACGAACGAATCTGTGGCTTAGTTGCATATCCATGCTGCAGGCGGCTGGTCAGGCGGATTTAAAGTAGGTAGGGCAGCTGCGGGGCGCAACCCCCTGTGAAGGGCAGAACAGGGCTGACACTGTTGCTGCTGACATGTACATGGTACTTACTTACCTACTTACTTACTCTGTATAAATGAGGTAATAGCTGCGATGTGGCCGAACAAGTAACACTACAGTCTCGTTGACAACTGCTCCCTAATCCTCGAAGACAACGATTTCCCTAACGGTATCCAGTCAGGACTGGCTGATTCCCATAATGGCCCACTAGATATCCAGGTTTCGACGTCAACCCCCTAAGGGCCACGCGGTGATGTGGGTGGTAACCATCACCTACTTCATGCGAGGGTGTGGCGTCGCTTTATTGGGCCGACGATCAATTTAGCATCATGCATGATTTGGCCCCCGATGCCAGCTGGGCGGACAGCAATCCTGGATGACCGACGCGAGTCTCCAACAGTTCGTCCCAGAGCCAGGCTCGGCTCGCTAGGTTCCCAGGCTGCCGGGTCCCCTCATTTCCACATTTCTCGTTTTATGTCGCATTTGCGCTTTCGACGTGCCGCTGAAATGATCGCAGCCGGCCGACTGCTGGACTAAGTGTACCCGACGGCGACTGAAAAGACTGCTGACGAGCACATAAGCACCGGCTGAGAGAGGCGGGGCCAGCAGGCGGCGCCTGAATCGAGACTCGCCGACGGGGGACCAGCCCTGCCAAATGGACCCCGTCACCGTCATTGGCTTGGTGTCCTCAATCGTCCAGCTCATCGAGGCAGCCAGCAAGGTTAACGATATCCTCCAGACCTTCAAAGATGGAGATAAGGAGCTTGCAGCGTTGCGGGACGACATCGCTGCTTTCATGGAGGCCCTTTGCGGATTCGACCGGATCCTGCGGAGCCGCCATACGATACACCGCGTCTCTAGCCCCGTTCTCGAGGATGTGCTGAGGAATTCCATGGAGATTGTTATCGAGCTCAGGGACCGGCTGTTGCAGTTGTCGAGCTCGAGCCTGTCTGCCGTGCGGAGAGCAAAATGGGTCCAGCACCAATCCGCTCTTAAGAAGTTGCATGGCAGGGTAAGGGAGAAGATAGCCATGCTGCACACGTTTCTATCCATCACGCAAGCGTAAGAACATGCAAGCCCACGCCGTTCATCTGCTGGCAAAGCTAATCCTCAGAGTAGCGAGACCTTCTTGACTATAGCGAGCCAGTATCCAGGTTTCATGATATCCGCATCCGCGCGCCAGGCGGCGGCAGCGGAAAGCAAAGCAAGCAAAATCCAACCGCCTGACCCTTCTCGCTTGCAGGTAGCCCTCACCAAAAGGCACGCAAGAAAGAATAGCATGAGCTCGGATAAAAGGGGCAGCAGTGTGTCAGATACTACGTCGTGCATGGAACGGCTCTCCGTCTTTAGCTCGGCCGCTAGCATCGAGGGTTCGACCACCGTACGCTCATCGACCTCAACTCATGGCCTGGGTGTTAAAGACACTGACCCGGAGAAGTTGTCTCTGATGGCAACCAACCCCTCTCAACAGGCAATACAGCCAGTCTCCCAGGATATGTTTATTCTCCGTCGGTCATGCCGCTACAATTGTCACTGCGCATGCCATGAGACGACGGATAAGCCACAGCGTCGCTTCGGCCGCTCGAAACCTCAAAAATCAGAATGTACCGATCCTATCTGCTTAGGGAATGAGGTGGTACCGGATAATTCTAAAGAGCATTCGTCGTTATTTCGCTCGGCCCTTTCCCGAGCCACGTCGGCGAGAGTGATTCAAGTGCGATATGACCTCCAGTCGTTCCGAATAGTCCCTAACGGCTCCAATGCCGTGCGCTACGTAAATCACGGCAATCTCCCGAAGCTGAAGGAATGCATCGAGTCAGGAGAAGCCACTATATGGGATACAACCCTCGATGGCTGGTCACTGCTTCACGTAAGTAGGCCTGCTAGTGGATATGGGTAAAGTATATTAACCTCGCGACTCTAGCCTGCGGCCTACCATAGCCATTCACATATTGTCAAGTACTTGCTGGACCTCGGCGTGGCGACTTCAACTGGAGATGTGGGTTCTAGGTAAGCCAGTCTTCAGTATTCTGTAAATGCTTCTAAACCCTGCTAGTGTGCTAAACTGTTCATAAGGACGCCTGCGGATTTAGCCGTGTTGAAGTCTATAGGGAAGAGGGGAAATGGATCTGAGCAAGAGGTCGTGGAGATTTTCGGCGAGAAGGATGACGTATTGGCCGATTTCGAATTCAACCCTATCCATCTCTGCGTATTGAACATACGTGGGTACCAGCATCCTGAGAGACCGTCCTTAGAAGAGTATGTATGGTCAACATTCCAGGGGCATTATGGACTCGCTAATAAAGCCTAGGCTTCTGGAACTCGTAGATGAAGCCAATAACGCGCCAGTCAGCACCGATTGGACGCAGTGGAAGTTGAAGTTTCAAGCCAGATCCCCTCTTTTTGCAGCGATTCTCGAGTACTTCCGAGCCTCGGCATTCGAAAGTCCGAACGGAACCAAAATTATTCACAACCTAATTGATGAAAAGGATAAGAAATTCCATTGGACGCCGCTGCACTGGGCCGCTTATTCGGGCCGCGTCAAGAAAATGCGCACCCTAGTCAAATACGGTGCCAACTGCAGCATTCTCTCAAACATCGGGGCTAACATCATCCACGCGGCTGTCGAGTCCAAGGTCAACGGCGGCCTAGCGGCGGCACTAAAGATCAGGCACATGTGCCCAGACGAGCTAGACATCAACCAGGTCAACAGCTGGGGTGAGACGGCCGTCCACATCGCGTCCTGCATCTCGGCGTCGTGCGTCCAGCTGCTGCTGGATGCCGGGGCCGATCCGAACATCCAGGACGAGAACGGCCAGGTGGCGCTCCACTTCGCGGCCTCGTCAGATCGGGAGGTCGAAAGACCCAAGGTCATCGCGGCGCTGTGCGGCGCCAGGGGCGCCAAGCACATTAACACACAGGATCTCCATGGTCGGCCGCCTCTGTTCGACTATTTGAACGACCCGAAATGTGTCGAGACTATGATCCGGCACGGCGCCAAGGTCGACGCGACGGACAACGGCGGGAAGAACGCGTTCCACCACGCCTGCATCCAGGGAGAGCACGGCGCGCTGGAGGTGATGCTTAAGATGACCGGCAGCCCGGATCCGCCGGTAGCGCGAGACAACCGCGGAAACACGCCCCTGATAGAGGCGCTCTCGAACTCCAACGTGGACTGCGCCATGGCGCTCCTGCAGCGGGACGACGTGGGCCCGCTCATGGGCGAGGACGGCTGGTCGCCCATCCACTATGCGACCAAGATCGGCGATCCGGAGCTGCTGCACGCCGTGTGCCGGCACCGGAGCTTCAAGAAGTCGGCCAAGACGCTGGACGGCAAGAGGGCCAAGGTGGTGGCCATGGAGGCCGGGATGTGGAACGGGCGGATCAAGGAGTTGATCCTGGAGCATGATTATCTGGATTGGGACGATTAGGCATGAAGACATGGTCTGCGCGGTAGAGCTACTGGAAACGCCGATGCAGTCATTGGCGGCTGACGTCGTGATATCTGAGATACCCCCTGATGCATAATTCTATATATGAGAGACCTTACTTTGTACATTAGCAAAAGGGCCTCTTTAATCTCAGACTATGATACACTAAACATGTTTTGGTCTCTACACACGGACGGAAGCTTAAGACAACGGCTTCTCCTAGAGAGGGTTAAATACACATCACGCTGAATAAACTCGATGCGCATCTTCAGATACACTTAAGTGATTAGCACCTCAGCCGGGGCTCCCTGGAAATTGAGCAGAAACTCGGCCGCGGATGAGAGCAGTGGCAACACGAGGATGGCTGTCCGGGCCCACTGCAAAGTAGGTATTTCGTTCAACCGAAGTCTACTTAACTTGGGCGAAGTCCCGCTTTAGCGCGAGTACAGGTACCCTCATGAATAACCACGCCTTGTTACGCTCTAATTAAGTTTTGCTTACTTTCCTTCTTCGTGAGTGGGCTAGCGTTGCTGCCTGTGCGGCCTGCTTCGGCCTTTGGCCATTCCTCTACTAATCCAGCTCATCATATAGTCAGCAGAGCACTCCATACTGAGTCCCAACATTGCGTTGAGTACAGCAGCGACGTCCGCGCGGACCAGAGACCGTCACCAGACCAGTCCCTGACAAACTCTTGTTCAGCCTTGGACGACAGCTCCTGTGATCTGGGCGGTTTGGATCTTTCCCGGATGTTTCTAATCGCCTTTCTACAGTAATACACTGCTGGAAGCGTCATATCGAAAGGTAGTACTTCATTCGCTGGCTGCCAACATTAGAGACAAGTAAGCACAATCGCACTTGGGCGCAGACCTTTGGAGCGTTTTCTTCCTAGCTTTACACGTCGAGTTATCGCAAGATCATATACCCGAAGAGTACCAAGTACTAAATACGGTGGTGAACATCAATTGCCCATAGTATTTCAGTTCTTCCAAAAAGCATGGTTATCGTTTCTCATTCAAGGATCCCAGCATACAGTAGTGCCCATTTCAACACCTACTCAAGTCCACATTGAGTATTTCTGGAGGCTCCAAGCCATCAAACTTTGCCCTTAGAAAAGAGCCGAGGTGTTCTAGAGTCTCGAGCGGCGTACGAAGCCAACGCCAAAATTCTGCTGAATGGGGATTCCTAGGATTCTTAAAAGTCGAGTTGGGTGATTTATCACGTAATGTAGGCGTTGTAATGGAGGCAACCTTGCCGCTGCGAAGACATATGGAGGCTTAGATTAATAGCCTTGATATCGAGATAAATCATTAGACGATTCTAATAGAACCGGTGAACAGCAGTGAATAGCTGGAGAGATGATGTGTATAAATTCCACTACGCATTTGAAACCCAGTCGATCTAACATGGTCAGCGTGTCAGTGCAACCTCTGCCACAAGACCAATAGGAAATTGAGTATGGAGTTACAGGGGCAAGGGTCCGGATTAGTGTAGGCTTTCCCGGCGGGTCCTTAAGTCCTGCTCTAATCTACTATAGTACTAGTACTCTACGCGCCAACCTCCCACTATTATTCCAAATGGCTGGGTACGGCTCGTAGCGGGGTATAGCACGGATAGTCAGGATGCCTATCCAAAGTTGAATTACACTTTTCTTTTCACTACCTCTAAATCCTAGGATACATCGATCATTTTCACGGCATCTTCCTGCATCAGCCGCTAAGAGTGAAGAACGAAGAAAGAGAGGCGGAGGGTTGAGTAACAAAAAGGAGGCCTGCTTTTTAGGCGCAAACATCAGCTGACACCATTGCCTGATAGGCTATTAGACTGCAGCTTGAGGCCTAGCTGACTCCTTGCATGCTATCGCGTCGTCATAGCCCTCTTGTACTTGAAGTGGTTTGCTGTTATTGGTATTGAATTGAATCTAAGGCCTGTATTGGAGGCATGACGTTGCGCGAACGGGTTATTAGCGCACCCTATAGACGCCCAAACTGTAACCTTTTACCAATCTGGTCAGCTACATTGGTGCGTAGGCTAAGCCACACGAACGCCTTTAGCATCCCCCGCGCTCGCGTCATTTGCTCCCAACTTGGGATGCGTTATTGTATATTCATGAGACCCGGCCGTTGTAAACTCTCGGCACCGGGACGCTTCACAACGAATGTTCCCGTGAGTTGCAAGGCAGATTAATAAAGGTAGAAAGACGACATGGTTCCAAGATGTCGCATACGACTGGCAGGTTATAGATGGGCTTTTCGAATATGGCTCCGTCATAAGTGAGGACTCATATCAATAATCGAATTCTACGGTGAGCACAACACTGATAAACTCTTAATAGAGATCGGAAACTGCAAATATGTTGGCACAATGGATCCGGGTCTTGGTGGAGGTCACGGCCGCCGCCAAGACACTCTGCCCTCTGTACGAAGGGCGCACCAGTTTATTGCTACCATGCGCCTTTCCTTCTTATTCTGTGCAATTATCTGCTGCAATAATAGAATACGTAGCCATTCTAAAGATCCTGTTACTGAGAAAGCCGCCGCTTTGACATTGAAGGCCATGGATGTCGGCTATCCAAGTGGTCACCGTCTGTCCCATAATGACTGGATTATTTGATAAATAGATGTTTATGCTATATGAAGTATACTTATGCCCGTCATAAGATACCCTTAAGGCAAGGGAGTCTCAAAACTTGATTAGTAGCTTGGTTTGAATGATACTCGTATACAACGGTTGTTCAGTCCTATATCTATGTCTCTACGGTTGTGTATCGTCGCCCTGTCTAACCTCCCATCGGCCCCAGCATATTCATGCATTCTAAACAAAGAAATCTTATTAACATGTGTTACATCGATTTTTGTGGTATAGAAAACGATGGAGGAAGGGAGCGCTTTAAAAGCAGAAGATTTGGTCGCTCATTTTTGACATCGCGCCTGGCTTCTCAAAGCCCAGCTCGACGAGGGCTCCCTTTGCCGCATTTATCATCCCCGGTGGCCCGCAGAGCATGATCTTCGAGTCCCTATCCGCAGCAGGGAAATGTCCTGCCATGGTTTCTTTCGTCACGTACCCTACTCCTCCTTGCCAATCCGGCGAAGGCTTGTCCAACATGTAATGCAGCTTGAGATTACTGGGATACTTCCTTGCGAAAGCTTCGAGTTCGCTTCTGAGTAATATGTCCGCCTCCGTTCGGTTGGCGTATATTAAGCTGATCTCGGTGGTGTCTCGCTGGTCCTCGCATATGGCGCGGATTAGTTGGTACATGGGCGTTATTCCCGATCCGCCCGCCAGCATACCGATCCGCTTGCAGTGACCACGTTTGTAACGCATGGCTCCCTTCGGCCCGCGAAACTTCACCTCGTCCCCAATTTCGAGGTTTGCTAGATAACCACCCGTAAGCTTGCCATTGGGGTAGCATTTGATGATTAGTTCAAGAACGCCACGATCGGCGTTGTTGGAAATTGGAGTGTAGGATCGAGTCACTGCTTGACCGTCGACGATGGCCGTGATAGCAACGTGCTGTCCAATTGGTAGACCAAGCACCGATTCAGGTGTAGGTAGCTGAAATACCAGACGATACGTACTTGGAGCGACTAGATGCTTTTCGATTAGGGCCAGAGTTTGGAATGTGGTTGGATGAAGCCACCCGCCTTGGCTAAGAAGTTCCGGCTTAGCGCGTTTTGGCAGTTTGATATGTGAAGGGTAATTCGTAAAGCTGGGATGAGAGTGCAGGAGTTTGAGAAGCCTCTGAGACAAGATGGTACTGGTAATACCAAAGACCGCTGATGCGATAAAAAACCCTTCCAAGAAACCGAGCCCTTGTGTTCTCCTGGGCATGGGGAGCTTCGGTAGAGCAGCAAAGAATCCCCGCTGGCCGGCTGCCTGATACAGTCCTACGGCGCTTAAAGCGACAGCTATCGCTGCACTAAAACTTGCCACTGTCTTCATGGGATTCTTGACTGCGTCGTGCTTGCGCAGTGTGACTCCGACCGATAGTCGAACGGGAGGCGTTACTTTCCGAGGACCACCTTGCAATTTGCCAACACGGTACGAGGCCATTATCTCAGAAGCATCCTCTGAGTGGCCCGCATTATCGAAGTCTTCTGACACATCTCGCCCGGCGAGATCAGCAAGCACGTCGGAGCCTCCAGGGTGATCTTGAAGGTAGTTTGTGACATCGTACACTGGGCGGAGAGAAATTAGCACCGGAGTCATGAATAACATGAATGAACAGTTTTACCTTGACCATGAATAACCATCCATGCATCAGCCGGTGTATTATGGGCGGCAACTTCTTTAGCCGTGTACGTGATATCGTCGACGGCCATCTCGGATCCAGGCATATCTGCTTGATGTGTAAAATATTATACGATACCATTAAAAGTGCATCGAACCTAGGTAGCTCAGTAGCCAGAAACAGCCCTGCCTTTTAAATAGGCCAAGCTCGTGCTCGCGTCTTCGTCGTCGCCAGCCATTGCGCCTTGCAAATAGCGATAGGTCAAGGAGCGCTACCAGGGTGATTAGGATAGGTACTGTCGAGGTGCGTGCCGAGGCCCGCGAATGGTTTTGGTGGGTCGAAAAAAATCAGGTTCGGGTTCGGGTTCGGAAAGCTATCCGCACTAGACTACTGTGTACTTGTAGAGCGGCTCGGCAATCTCCGAGTAGTATCCGGCGTTAACGGGCAAAAACCCTTGTCGGTAACTCTCTAAGTAGAATACAATAGGTACTTATCTAGCATGGGCCTACCAGCTAAGGCGCCACACCATAGGGCTGAAGGATGATGATAACATCCGTATTTACCGATAGATACATTGGAAATGTAGGTCTTTAATTTTGTTGTACTGTATTCATGGGTACGGATGTGGGAATATTGGATTCGAATACTAGGAGCGCTGGCATGTGCGGGTTGCTCCCATTATCCAGTAGGTACCTACATCTAATGAGATATGTATGACTGGAACTTCAAACCGAGTTGGGGGTCTAGTAAATTTTATTTTCAGGGGTACTGTATGGCATCTTACCGGGTGGTAGCGCCTTAATAAGCGCGTGGAAATAGAAAATCATAAAAGAGAAAAGCGCCAAGTCTGCCTAAGTTTAGTGGGCCTTCGAAATCTACCGCGGCCCGCAAAGACAAGGAAAGTACCCGCTATAGCATGCTAACTAAGTACTTACAGAAACTTGCCTCGGCAGTCTTGGTATTTATCATCATCGTACCGTATATGCTGTAGTTTTCGGCGAAATGCTGCAAACGCGATTGAGCGAAAGGGATTATGGGCTCACTGGAACTCCGTCAAGACGCCACCAAGCTCGATAATGGATCAAATAAATATAACCGTATCTGTGTCTTTTGTTGTGAGCGACTGGCCAACATAGGCGGTATCTACACTCCTACTGAATATTCGAGAAGTTCACCATGCCAACAAAACAGTTCTACCTTCTGGGTGAGAGCCCGAGCAGTGCTCGAGACATTGAAGTTCCTTCACAAATCGATCGAGAGGGTCTTCAGCATCTTATTGCGTCAACCTTTGCCATCGTCGAGCCTCAGGGTACGTCGCAACGCACATTCTTCCTCGATTACGTAGCGTATAGACTAACGAGGTTTCAAGGAATTGGATTTACGTCTCAAGACACCTCCTTGGCCGCTGTGGCCGACATACTCTCATCAGAAGAACCGGTAGCTATCAGCATTGATGGGAAAGCTGTTCGCGAGGTGCCCGGCCCAAAGGGGCTTCCTTACGTAGGGAATTACTTCGAAGTCTACCCAGATCATCTTGGTAACCACCAACGCCTATTTGACAATTATGGGCCGCTTATAAAGACTACGAACTTTGGAAGCGCGGTGTTTTCCACGAATGACCCCAAACTCTCAAATATTGTGTTCTCCGAGAGCGACTTTTTCACGAAGAGCATGATAAAAGGCCATCCGCTACATCCTATCAAGAACAAGGAGGCCGGTGTCTTTTTGGGTGACACAGATACTGAGGAATGGAGGATCGCTCACAAGTTCTTTCCCCCGGCATTAGGCCCCAAAGCCGTGCGACACTACGCCCCAACTATGCAGAAGACAGTGGAAGATAGCTTCAAAGTCTTCGACGAGCTAGACGAGCGAGAAGAAGCGTGGAATGTCTATCCCTATATGCTCAAGCTTGGCTCCCAAGCCGTGGGAAAGCTAGTTCTTGGAATGGACTTCGAACACTTCACCTCTATCGACGCCCCGCCGCACGAGATGGTTATGCTGATAGCAGAGTCTCTGGAGCTGAACAAGAAGATATCATCGATGGGTAGCTGGTATGCCAAGCTCCCGTTCGGTGACCCCAAGAGGCTGAGCGATACGAAAGAACGTGTCGCAGCGTTGCTCGCCGAGTCTGTAGAAAAGGCGGCCAAGGGCTTGGAGGATCTCGACCTCCAAGAAGCTGCTTTGAAGGCCGAGAACATGGTTGACTATATCTGCCGAGCGGTCGACAGCAAAGGCAATAAGCTTCCCAAAGAGAGAATTCTCGAGCCACTCGTCGTCGCAACCGGCGCCGGCTTCACTACAACTTCCAGCCTATTGTCCTGGCTCATCTATGGCTTGGTGGCGTACCCAGGAATGCAGGAGCGGCTGCTGCAAGAGCTTGTCGACAACGGCATTGATGGGGATACAAATATGGACGCTGACCTGATCGGCAAGCTCTCGTTCCTCGACAAGTACGTCAAGGAGACGCAACGCCGACATAATCCGTCGTATCAACCAGCACGGACATCAAAGGTCGACATGGTCCTGCCAGGAGGCTACAAGCTCCCCAAAGATTCCGTTGTTATTCCCGCAATCCATCATATCCATAACAACACGGCGCTTTGGGACAATCCAGCGCGCTTCGACCCAGACAGGTGGGACACCGACAAGGTGAAGAACCGACCCAACGGCTCTTATGTGCCTTTCGCAGCGGGGCCCCGGATGTGCATCGGTTTCAACTTCGCATTAATGGAGGTCAAGACGTTTTTGCCGAAGCTTGTCTACCGTTACAACTTCACCCTAGCGAAGGATGGCCCGGTCGAATACGACCCCATGTTTCAGCTTATAAGACCAAACAACCTGTATATACGGGCAGAGCGCAGGGTGAAGTGGCCACCCCGAACCAATACGTAATTTGAAGATACTCTCTTTGGAGGTGTAATTTAGCTAAGGAGCAAGCATTGTGTACAATATTCGACTAGGTAGTCACAGCAGTGTAAATGAAGGGCATGACTATTAGCATCGCACTAATCCTTTCGGTGATACCCATGTTATAGATATCCTTGCTCCGATGAATATAAGGTTTATGGCAGCACGGCGATGAGTAGGAGTATAAAACTGAATGTTGTAGATTATCGATTGTCACAGATCTCTAACCGAGCCAAGTAGTGGTTAAGGCCTGCATGGCTCCTTAGGCTCATTCTATTCACTTCACAGGTCTGCACAAGGATTTGTTTGAACGTATATATTGGGGGGAGCACGAGCTTCTACTTGAGGCCTGGGGTGCGCTGTCGTCGCTTAATCGCTAATAGCACGACCATACTAAAACGCGAATAGCTACCTCTACTTAAAATTACATAAAATTACTACCTAAATCCCGATCTTCCCTTTTTTCCAGTCCAGGCTATAGTTGCCTACAGCAAGGCCTAGCAGTACATTATGCAAAGCTAGCTACCTTGACTAGGGTTGGACGGTTTACGGGTACTGCCCAACTACCCATTACCCAAGGGCACCCATGGGCTGCTATGGCTTCGCTAAGGCGTTTTTGCTAAGGCTTTATATGTTTTGTTGTTAACGGCCTAAAGTCCAAACATTTATACTAATTAACGTTATATACTACTGTAGGACATCTTCCGATGTTACCTTCCGATTATGCACATGCGTAAGGGTGAGCGGCGTTGCCAAGACCACCTGGCAGAGCCACACCGGCCACATGGCCACTGGGTTTGCCACAAGTACCTCTCCTCATCCACCCCGCTAAGGACTTACATCTAATTTGTCACGGATAAGTGGGTCTATACAGACCCCTACACTATATGGAGCGGATTAACCCTACTCCAGATGATCACACATATAAATAGCTACACTGAAAACCCTTTTCTAGTGATTTGAACCTAGAGAGTTAGATCTTCTGAATATACATCTGGTGATCGTTTCTGGAGAGTGCACTTGTCCACTTCCTACATATGATCGCTACCCCACATCTCCGCGAGACATGATGTCTGAAATTTACAGCAATGCAGAAACAGTTCAATGCTGGCTCGGACCTGGCTGGCCATGGGCTGAGGACGCTGTGGAGTTCATTTCAAATCTATCACGCAAAGCAGAGTCTTTTGGCATTACCGATCAAGCTAGCCGACCTCGGTAGTGCGAAACTGCCCCCTCTCTTGAAATTTCCCATGACGAGGCGCAGAGTCTTATTCACGACGCCATTGAAGTACATGTCGACCTTCTCTTATTTCGATCATGGTTTAATAGAGTGTGGGTTGTTCAAGAAGTTACACTGGCTGCCGAACTAGTGGTATCTTGTGGAAATTTTAGCATGAAGTGGTCCGCTTTCGCCCACCCTTTTGAAATCATTCAGTCAGCTTTGAAGCAATTACCTATGGGAGAAGAACGATTGAGGTTAGAAGGGACCGAGCGGGCCTGGGAACTCGTGTGGCACCGGAATAACTTCAGACTGCTGGATCACAATTACGGCAAGAATCATGTCATGAACAGCGTTGTTAACCCCATGATGGGGAGCGGAGATTGTTCGGACGATCGTGACAGGGTTTACGCGATGCTAGCGATGACGTCGTCCCCTCACGCCATGACCCCCGACTACGACAAGACAGTGGCTGAAGCTTACACGGAATTTACTACGAAGTATTCACCAAACCGGCAAATCTATGCAGCAGGACTAAGCCGGAGGCTATACCAACTTTCGGAGAAAGAGGATATCAGTGCGGTAAATGGTGGACACTCCCCGATTGATATTAGCGATCGTGACTATCTACCTTCTTAGGTACCTGAGTTCCGCCCATCGATGCGCAACAATGTACGTGAAATACCGGTTAACAGCGAATATCGCACAGCACGCGCAGCACCCTCTTTCTTCCTCCCGGATCCAGAAACAGCGAATGTAATGTACGTCGGTGGCGCCACGTTCGATTCGATCTGGGTAGCCAGCTTGGATTACAATCCTAAGAAAAGCACTCAACGGCCCCTGCTCGAACCAGGGTTCTTTTTTACCACTGTTGACCGGCTACAGGAAATACTGCTACTTTCATCCGATTCCGATCCCGGATTGAAACGCCGATCAGAGCCGGTATGGCTCATCCTGGCTAAAGTCTTAACGGCCGGGTTCGGTAAATTTAAGGCATCAGAAAAGATTTTATCGCGATCTCGCCATTTCGAGAGCCTCAGTCATCTGCATTCAGGCAGCTTGCCCTGGCTGACTGCAATCTGGGATAAATTTGCAGCACACTCCCTATCTCCAACAGGGGAAGTATATCAACACATACTCCTCGAAGCTCTTGGGGTAAAAGCTAAGGCGCTCTCAGAAGATAGCATGGTTGCGTTCGAGTTTCTTTACTACTTAGCCGACGCCCTCTCCGCGTACCGATTGTTCATGACTATGAGAGGGTACCTGGGTCTTGCTCCACGGATTACTGAGAGTGGTGACTTCATTGTCGTCTTTAACGGCTGCAATATGCCATATGCGGTTCGAGCTGTGGGGAATGTGAAATGCAAGGAAAGGGCGAGGGGAAAGACGGGGAATAGGCAAGAGATGGTCGCGGTCTATGGAGATACGGGGACGCTCCAAGTCATCGGACCGTGTTATCTTCATGGAATCATGAAAGGAGAAATATTTACTGATCCTAACGCGGCCCAGTTCTCGCATTTGAAATGGATAAGATATGATGGTAACACGGTTAACTCTTTAGCAGGAGTGTTCGCACTGATCTAACGGGCTCATGGTACGTTCTATTTACTCTGAAACGTCAAGTCTGATATTTAAAGCTCACAGCTTCAATGCATATACCAAGACATAAAGCCATTGTATGCTGTCGCTTTTCAGCAAGAGTTGAGATTAGGTTAATTGCCGAAGGCTGGGCTTGTGCAGGGTATTGCATACAAATGTTGAAGTGTTGGTATGCAAGCCTCAAGAAGTGGAAGTTCTGGCATCCAGAAATAGAGTCCCCCATACCATGTTCGCCACACAGGACTAAGACCTTCAAATGACCCACACCACACGAAACCTAAGCAAGTTCATCAATTCAGGTCGTTTTCGTAGCAGTTACTACATAATCGAGATAATAAGAGTGCGAAGTTGAATAGCGTGTTCAAGTGAATTTCATTAATACTAATATCTCTATATTTAACTTCCTTAAACAGGAATAAAGTAAGTAAATGCAAGTAAATACTATAAATAGAAAGCGATAACTATAGCGCAAGATGTAGAAACGAAACGGAAGATAACAGTCAGAAATGGTAACTAACGGTCGCACTATCTATGTCAAACGGACAAATATAGCTGCACCCTAAGGGGCGTATCTAGTAGTACTAATAGGACAGACTGTTCTTTTTTTAAGAAATCGTTTCCCTCTGCGACAGAAATGCCTACAGCCAATCAAAACCAGCCATCCATTTCAACCCTGACTTCATTGCTCCAAGACCAGATCGTGCAGTCTCCGAATGCTTAGGTAGATAATAACCAACCATTACAGATATTACTTATCTATAATAATAGCTGTCACTCAGTTCCAGTACAAATTTGACGACAAGAGTACTTATAATCCTTTCTCTTACCGGATAAACATGCCGTTACCTTGAGACACTGTCAGGCACTTGGGTCACCGCAGGGTAGAAGGTACCCCCTAGGGTGGGTATAAAGTATGATTTAGTTATATAAAGGCCTGGGGCCTTCCCAACTTGTTGGAAAGGACTTAGGAATCAATAATATTGAGCCCTTACCCCCATATTCCTCCCTATCAGTGACCTACCTGTGACCTAACTTCACTCCAGAGCATAAATCCCTGACAGACACCTTGAGACATGCCAATTTTGGAAAAGGGATAAAACGTGTCCGCCCATTGATGGTGGTTACCTCCAGCATTAGACAGTGCTCTAGGCTCAAAGAAGAGTCTAGCGAAACAGCTATGCTACGGAAATACGGACAGGTGTGATATGCAACGCCCAGGTATGTGTGGTCCCAGGTCGGTGAAAAGGGGGCTCGACCCCGTGAGAAAACATTTCGTCAACCTGGTTCACGTTTGCTGAGTGGAACTTGGGAAATAGAAACGGAGAAAACTTGCAACCTGAACCAGCTTATCCTTCGCTTCTACAGGCACAAATCGTGATTAGGAGGTAGATTTTTGCCATCATGGCTCTTGCCGTCTGATGTAGTTTGTTCAGGGCAGACTTTACATAGAGCTATTCGCGAAGCCATGGAGGGATGAGAACATGGATTGGATGCCTCCTGACTCCAGTCGGGGTCTCAAAGGCACGAGATGATCCGACCCAGCTAGACCTACTCTACGGCGCTTACGATTCCTCATTTTCCGGACTGACCGAGAGCGAATGAAAAGCTTCAGAGTTATTGGTAGCCAAGAAGACAATCTTACATTTTGATGATAAGATTAGAAGATATTGGCCTCCCGCCACGTCATTAAACCTATTACCTGCCCCCTTTTAAAGCCGGTGCTCCTTGAGCATGGACTGAAACGCCATGTGACCGTATAATCAGACCTGTTGACTAGACTGACAATGTGTAATTTCAGCTAGCCCGGGGCAGAGTTTGTGTTGTAGTAAGTCCACGGTAGGCTGAAGCACTTTTGGCCCCTTAACTATTCTGCTACGTAGATAAATGAACACGGGTGGCAACTGAACTAGTAATCTTGGCTAGGTTAGAGGTTAACGAGCGCCTTCTAAGTGTTATTCTATTTGCATATCCGTTGTATCTACTACGCTTTGACACCCGGTCTAATTCCAGGCGGCAGCCCATAAGGCATTCATGGCCACAAGTAGCGAAATTTTCGCCTCGGAGAGGTAGCTAACTCAGCAACCATATTGCTCCCTATCCGAGGTAGCTAGTGTTAAAATAGTAGGTATATAAGCGTTACATTTAACTTAACTACATTGTAAATAAAATAAGAAAACCTTATTATATATATAAACAGAACGTCTATATTCCTACGTACCCCTTGCCTTATATAATATATAAAATAACTTTTTAACTTAGTATACTTTTAACACTTTTGCTTAAAAAAATATTATATAACTAAATTAATTATAACGGCTTTTAGTTAACTATTAAAGTCCTATTTTTAATATTGTTAATATAAGCGTAATATTTTTGCTCTTATAATATTAATAAACGTTTACTTTTATAGTTTTTAATATTGTTAAATTATAAACGTAATAGTTTTGTTTCCGTAGTACTAATAAACTTTTATTTTATAGTTTTAATTATTATTGCTAAAGTGCTATAACTGCTACTTCTAGGTAATAAGCTATAGTATATAATAATTATAGTTCCTACAAGTTTTTTTTTAATATTTATATTTTTTACAATAAGTTATATTTAGCTAAATATTATTTGCTTTTATTATTATAAAACCGAACTTTAGTTCGTTCGTATTTTTTTTTTTATAGCAGCAAAATAAATAATTTAATTTAAACTTTTATAAGTTAACTAAATATTTTTTTTTAAATTTATAGTTATATTTTGTTTATATTAAAATTTATTTTTAAGCTTAATTATTAAATATTTTTTTTAAACTTAAAATATTTTTAAACTTTTTAAATATATTTTTAAAAAATAGTTTAATTAAACTATTTATTATTATATTTTTTGTTTAAATTTATTTTAGTTATATTATTTTTTGCTTAATTTATTTACGTATAAAATATGTTTAAATATTAATATATTAATTTTTATTATATTATATTAATTTTTAATTATTATTATAAATTATTATAATATTTAGCTTTTTTAATATTTTTATTTTTTTATTGTTTATTTTATAATTTATACTTAGTTTATTATATAAACAAAATAATTATATAGCTTTTTTAGCAGCGTTAGTAATTTTTTAATATTTTGCTTTATATATTAATAATATTATAGTTGGCTATAATTTAAATAACTAGCTAATTATACTGCTATTAAAGTTAAAAATATAGCTTAAAGTTAACTTTTATATATTTAAGTTTTTTTTTTAATTAACGTTAGTTTATTTTATAAATAACTATAATAAACCGCTAAAAACTAAGCAATATATTTTTAATTTTAATAAATATTATAATATTTGTTTAGCTGCTATTTTATAAATTATAGTAGGGTTAAAGTAATATTTATTAATATATAAAATAAAGTACGTTATATTTAGCCGTGTATTTATTATTAAATATATTAATAATTTAACTACTAATTAATATTTATATTTATTTTTTGCTAAGTATATAAAACCGTTTTTAGCTTTTTATAGTTTTATTATAGTTATAAAAGTATTAATTAGCTTATATTTTTTTAAACCATATTATATAAATATTTTATTAATATATTTTTATTAATTTAAATAACTAGTTTTATTTTTTCGATTATATTATATATATATATTTAAATAATATCAGTAAAACTTTAAATTAGTTATTTAAAAACGTTAGCTTAAAGCTATTTTAATATTTTTAATTTTAATAAAGTTTTTTTTAATTATAAATAAATTATTAACGTAAACTATAATAAATATTTTTATATTTAAGTTTATAAAAATATTATAGTTTATAATAAATAGTTTAAAATTTAATATTATTAAAAACTTAAATAATATTTTAAATTAAATTTTTAATATTTGCTTTAAGCTATATAATATTTTTTTTAGCTTATATATATAATTAGTACTATTTATAAATTTGTAAGGTTGTTTAATATATATATTTTTTTTTATTTTTTTTTAAAAAAATACTATTTTTATATTTATTTATTTTATTTTAAAATTTTAAGCTATAATAAAAATAAATAAAATTTTATAGCTTATTAGCTTTATTATTAATATAAACGCTTTAAAATAATCGACTTTTTTAATTTGTTTAAAACTTTTAACTATTTATTTATTTTTAAAATAAATAATTTTATTATTTAAGCTTTGTTTAAGTTTATATTTTTTCTTATAGTATATATAAGCTAGTTATTTAGTTTATTAGTTTTTAAATATTATTATTTATAAAAAATTAATATTTTTTTATAGCTTTTTTTATTTTTTTTAGTTATAATTTTTTAAAGCTTTTTTTATTATTAATAGCTTTATATTTTTTTAAAAAGTTTTTAAAGTAGCTGCTAAAGCTAATATAATATAAAATGTTTAAACTTTTAAGTTTAAAAAAAGTTAATAAATTTTAAATATATAATATAATTTAAAACAACTAAATGTTATTTTATTAATATTTAAATTAAATAAATTTTTTATTAGTAATAAAGTTTAATTAAATAATATTAAAAAAATATTTGTTATAATATTTTAGCTAAAAATAACTATATGTTTTTTTTTGCTAATAAAATAATAGATTTTTTTATTTTTAATGTTTTTTAAAAGTTATTAGTTTATATATTTATAAAAATTATTTTTAAAAAAATAAACTTTATAGCTATTTTTTTGTTAAAGCAAACTTTTTATTTTATTGCTTTAATTATTTTACTATTAATAGTTGGTTATTAATTATATACTATTTTAAATAAAGTAATATTTAATATAATATAAAAGTTTTTATTTTAAAAATAGTTAATAGCTATAATAACTTTTAGCTAATATTTTAATAAAATAATACTATTTATTATTATAAAAAAAGGTTTATTTTATATTATAATATTAAAGCTTTTAACTATTCCGTTGTTTTAATACTATTTAATAGGTATAAATTTAATATTAATTTTTTTTTAAGCTGCTTATAGTTTTATATTTTTAAAAATAAATTTTTTAGCTTTGTTTTTAT
>MU383214.1:0-71549 GCA_022495125.1 Xylaria acuta | reverse complement strand
TAATATATAAAAAGTTATTAAAATATTTTTTTTTAAAAAAGTATATTAAATTTAACAGCGTACTACGCGCTTTTTTTATACTATTAAAAAAATCGTTTAATTAATTATATAAGCTAAATAACGTAATATAATAGCTAAAGTAAATAGCTTATAAGCTTTATATAAAACTTTTTATATAATAAAAGCTTTATAAAAATATAGTAGCGCGAGCAATATATAAAGCAAGGACACGCTTTATTATATATTATAAATTTAACACCAGCCTTAGCCTTAATCTTATAGGTCCTATTTAATCTACGAACTAAGCCACTATAGCCACGGAGTGGCTGTGCTATAGGTAGACCCCTCCTTTAAAAGGCTTTTCCTTAGCTTAATGCATTAATAATTTTATTATATTTATATTTTAAATCGAACTTTTTAACATTATTATTATATATTATTAAATAATAAACGTTTTTATAACTTTTTAAAATATATTTTAAATAATTTAATGGTTGTTTAACTTTAACTATTATATTTTTTAATTTTATATTATTTATAGCTTTATGTTTTTTGTTAAAAAATATATTAAGTTAATTTTTTTAACGTAAATAATATAAGTGTTTATAAGTATAAGTAAAAACTATATTAATAAAGAAAATAAAAAAAGGAAGCTTTTTTTAAGTTTATAGTTTATATTTAATATTAATATATATACGTGTATATGTATAGCTTAACTATACGCACGGGTTAAATATAACCATTTATAGTTATATGTGCGTGCGCTCCTTGTTTATATATATTAATAAACTTAACATTAAAAATGTTTAATTTAAGCTTTATATATTTGTTAAACTTTTTTAAAAAATTTATAGTTAGTTTTAAGATTTAAGCTTGTTATAATTAAATTAATTTTATTTATAAAACTAATAATAACAATTTTTAAATAAGTTATAAAAAACTTTTTATAAAACAATATAATAAAAAACAATAAAAATTTTTTTTAAAGTTTTTTTATATATAGTTTAATAAATATAGCTTATTTTTTAATAAAGCGTAAAAACGTTATATAATTGTTTATAAAGTTTATTATTTAAAATATTATTTAAAAAAAACTTTTTTTTTTATATTATATATATTAAACATTTATAATTAACTATATTAAAACTTTTAATATATTTAATAAAAATAATAACGTTATTTTATTTTAATAAACTATTATTTTTTATTTTTTATTTAGCTTTTTAGTAAAAGGTTTAAACGTTTTATAGTTTTTATAAACGATATATATATATATATTTTTACATTTTTTAAACTATATTGTCATAAACTTACACCGGTTTATATATAGCTAGTTATATAGGTAAAGCTAGTAGCTATTGTTATAGCTTTATTTACTAGCACAATTATATTTATTAAAGCTGTAGTAAATAATTTCGCTTATGTATAAATGTATATATATTTAGCTACGCTTATTTTTATTTTAAACTTTTTTTTAAGTAAAATATTAGTTTTTAATACTAAATAAATTAAATATATATATTCTTTGTTTATATTATACTTATTATAATATTTTATTTTATTTTATTAAAAAGTTTAAAAAAACAATAAACTTTTTAAAGCTAAAAAATAAATATATTTATATATAGCTAACTATAATATAAAATACTATAAAAAAACTTAACTATTTAGTTTATAAAAAAAGCTTCGCTTTAAGTTTAATTTAAAAACAAAAATATAATTAAATAAAAATTTAAGTTTATTTTTTATGTTTTAGTTAAAAAAACAGCTAAAAAAAGGCTAAAAAAACTAAAGCTATTGGTTATAAAAAAAAAACTTAAAAAGCTAACAAATAAATAAATATAAACAAAAGCTTACGTTTTTATATAACGTTAAAATAATATTAAAAATATATTAAGTTAATTATTACTTCTTAAATTTATATTAAAAGCGCCAGTAACATTATTTAGGATTTTTAGTATTAAATAAACCGATTTACGAAATATTTTATTATTGTTGTAACGGCGATATAGGCTACGCACAAGGCTGTTCGTACGATATATATAGCTAGCTTACTAGCTTAACTAGTAAGGCGGTATATATACACAAAATTCTTTTATTTAAAAAGACTTCTTTGTACGAAGGTTTTACTTTTATAGTTAGTTAGTTAAATAGATCAATATATATAGTTATTTATTTTACCCCTTTGTTTACGTACAATATTATACCCTTTAACCACTTAACAATTATAAATAAAACATTAATAATATTTTTTATTATTTTATTTTCGTTAGTAAAATTATATAGCTTACGTATAATAACGTTATATTTATAATATAATTTATTAAAATATTTAAAAGAAATCTCGTAGTTATATATTAAAAGTTTAAAATAAGATTTTTTTATTATTATAAGTTTTTAAAACTTAATTTAAATTTTTTATTATGTTATTTTTAATATAAGTTTAATTAAAACTAATATATAAAAATATATAAAAGCTATAAAACTATATGTTAATAATTTAAAAGCGGGAAATTTTTTTTTTTAAAAAGCTAATATTTAAAATATTATAATAAACAAAGCTTAAAACGTATAAAGTAAAAAAGTTTAAAAATTTAAAACGTTAAATAAAAAACTAAAAAATAAGCTATTTAAACTTATTAAATAATTTAATTTTACTAAAATGTTTAAAGTAAACCAAAAAACAATTTGTTTAATAATATTTATATTAATTTTATTTAGCTTAATAAAAAATCGTTATTATTAAAAATAGTAGCAAAAAATCAGTTTAAATAAAATATTTATTTATTTTTACTAATAATTAACCTATTAATAATAAAGCAGGTATATAGTTTAAATATTAGTTTATATTTTTAAAGTTTAAGCTAGCTAAAAATATAAATTATTATAATAATAATAAATAAAAAAAATCAAAATTTAAAAACTTTATTAATTTTATTATTAATAAACAAAATAAACTTATTTTTAAAACTAGTTAAAAAATGTTAAACAGTTTATAAATATAATATTATAAGCTTTATAGGTATAAAATTATATTAATTTAAAATATTTTAACATAAAAAAATATTAAACTTATAATAAACTTATAATAAACAAACTAAGCTAAGCTAATTTTTTGCTATAACTTTATAATGATATATTAACTAAGTTTAAAAAATATTATTATTAATATTTTATTTTATTTTATTAAAAACTTAAAAGTATAAAAATAAAAATATAATAAATAGCGTATAATAACTTTATTTAAATTTATTAATATTTGTATAAAACTAACTAATAAAGTTATAAAAATTTATGTTATAGTTAATTTTATATTACTTAAAATATTAAAAATAGTTTTAATAAATATATTATTAAACATTAACTAAAAAAATATTAGTTTTAATAAATATTAATTATAAGGAAAAAATAATAATAACTTTAATTAATTTATGCTTAATAATTTATTATTATATAAAAATACGTTAATAATATTTAATAAAAATAACTTATATATATAAATATTTAAAGAAATATATATATATATATATTTAACTATAATATATTTTAGTATAAATAAAACTTAACAAATAGTTATTTAAAAATATTAATAGCTTAGCTTATATAAAAACGTTAAATGTTATAACGGCAATATTAGCTACGCACGAGGCTATTCGTACGATATATATAGCTAGCTCACTAGCTTAACTAGTAGGGCGGTGTACGTACGTAAAATTCTTTTACTTAAAAAAAATTCTTTGTATAAAAGTTTTACCTTTAAAGTTAGTTAATAAAATAAATCGATATATATAATATTTATTTTACCCTTTTGTTTATATATAATATTATACCCTTTAGCCACTTAATATTAAACAATATATAGCAAATTATTTTTATAAGCTTTTTAAAGTTTTTTATAATAAAACTTTTAATAAGCTAAAGCTATTAAAAATATTAAAATATTTATAATAATATATAGTAGTAAACTTTAAAAGCTTTTTATTAAATGAAAATAAAAATAATATAACTTTTTATATAATTAATAAATTAACGAAAATTTTATAAACTATTTTTTTTAAAAATATAATAATAGCTAAAAATATAGCTAAAATATATTATCGAAAACTTTACTAGTTATTTAATTAGCTTAAAATATTTACACATAATTAAAACTTATCGTTTATTATAAACTTTATTAAAAAACTGTTAAAAATATATAAAATAAAATTAACCTTTTTTAAAAAAAATATAAACAAATAATAAAATAAGTTAAAATTATATATTAATAAATAAACTATTAATTATAATTATTTATTAGCTATTTTTAAAAAAAAATGAATTATAAGCTTTTTTTGCTTTAAAGAAAGTTTAAACTTTATTACTTTATAAATTGCTTAAAATATTAACGTTAAAAAAGTTTTTATAAAACAACTTATAAAAATTACATCGAAAAAAGGCTTAAATTTTTATAATAAAAATATATAAATATATTAAAATTATATAATAATAAATAAATAAAAACTTAATAAAAATAGCTAATTAAACTAATAAATATTAATAAAACCTAAATTTTATAATAAAAACTACGTTTATATATTATATAAAAAAAGCGAACAAATAAATTAACCTTATAAAAAACTTAATTATTTAATAATTAATAGTTTTATATTAATAAGTTATAAAATATTTTAATAACTTATTGTTAAACTAAAAATACGATCGATTAAATAACAAAATTATAAGTTTTAACTTTAACAAAAAAATAAATAAAATACTATTATTAAAAGTCTATAATTATAAATTATACTATAAAATCGCTTAAAAATAAAAATATAACAATAAATAATATTTAATATTAAATTTAAAAAAACTTTCGATTAAAGTTAAAAAGTTTTACAACAAAAACTTAAAAGTAACAAGACTACTATTATAATTAAACAAATAGCTATAAGCAGCAAAAAATAAAAAATTTATATTAAAATATAAAAATAATAATAAACATATAATAATAGGTTTATAACCAATATAACATAAAATATAAAATTGTTAAAGTAATATTAAATAGTAAATTAACTATAAAATTAGCTACTAACTTAATTAAAAAAGGACTAAAAATATAAAAAGCTTTAAAAACTAACTAATTATTAATCGTTAAAAAAAACTTTTTAATCTTAAAAGTATTAATTAAAAAGCTTACTATTTAATTTTTTATATAAATAAAGTTATAATAAAACTTACGGTTTAAAAGCTTTATACGTAGCTAAAAACTCGGGTTAAACCTTTTTATAAAAGGAGGATTATTATAAACTTATACCGGTTTATATATAGCTAAGTATATAAGTAAAGCTAATGGTTATAGCTATAGCTTTATTTACTAGCATAATTATATTTATTAAAGCTATAATAAATACCTTCGCTTATATATACATATATATATATTTAGCTATACCTATTTATATTTTAGACTTTTTTTTTCTTTTTTTAAGTAGAATATTAGTTTTTAATACTAGGTAAATTAAGTATATATACTTTTTGCTTGTTATAATAAACTTTTTTTTAAAAAGTTTCCTAAGTTTTAAAATTATAATTATATAAATTATTTAAAACTATTTTAAATAATATTTTAATATAAAACTAACTTAAATAAGCTTAGTTAACTATTTATAAAATAGCTTTTTATAAGTTTATAAAAGCCCGTTAAAAAGATTATTATTAAAAACTTTTTATAAAAGAAATCTTTAAACTTATATAATAAAATTTTTTATAATAATTTATTATTTTATTTTAAAGTATTAATAACTATTATATTTAATTAGCGATAAAAAAATTTTTTGTAAATTTATTAAAATCGCAAAAAAAAAAAAAAATTTTTTATTTAATAAACCTTATAGCTTTATTTTAATATTTTATTATTATTATAAACTTTATAGCTATATTTTTAAAAAGTAAAATAAATATAACGTTTAAAGCTTTTTTTAATAATTATATTTATTTAGTTAAACTTTATAGCGCTTTTAAATTTTAAAACGTTTTTAAAACTATTTTACGCTAGCTAGCTTATAGTATTTTTTTAGTTTTTAATTTAAACGTACGTTATATATTTGTTTTAAAAAATATAATAAATTTGTTTTATTATAGCTTTTTTTTACGTTATTTTTAAATAATACTATAAAACTTTTTGGCCTTTTTTATAGTAGTTTTTTATAGTATAAAAAGCTTTACTATAGCTATAAAATATTTTATTAATATATTAAAAGTTTAATTAAACTTTTGTTTATTAGTTAATATATTTTTTTAATATAATTAGCTTTTTGTTTTAGCTAACGCTTTTATTTTATTTATTTTAAACTAGTTTTATTTTTTTATTATATATAAAAAGTTTTTAATAAGCTTGTTAAGTTTATTATAATTTTAATCGTTTAATAATTTAATTTTTATTATTTTAAGTTATTTTAATAAATAGTTATTAAACTTTTTAAAGCTTACGTTAAATTAATCATAAAATTTTTAGGTTTTTTATTATTTTAATTAGTTTATTTGCTAAAATAGCTAATAGTAAGCTTTAGCATACTATAAACATTAAAAACTGTTTATTATTATATAACGTATATTTTTTAACTGTTAAGTGGTTAGGGGGTACAATATTGTACGTAAACAAAGGGGTAAAATAAATACTGCGTATATTAATCTATCTCTTTAATTAACTATAAAGGTAAAACTTTCGTACGGAGAATTCTCTTTAAGTAAGAGAATTCTACGTACGTACACCGCCTTACTAGTTAAGCTAGTAAGCTAGCTCGGTACCGTACGGACAGCCTTGTACGCAGTCAATGCTGCTATTACAACATTAACGTTATATATAAAATAATATAAGTTAAAATTTTTAATAAATAAATATTTATTAAATAATAGCTTTTTAAAAAGCTTTTAAATAAAGTTTATTTATATTATATTTTTTAAATTTAATAAATATATAAACTAAACTATAACTATATTCTTTTATATTTATTATTTGTTTATTTAGTTTTTCATTATTATTTTTAATATTATATATTTATTAATATATAAAATAGCTTTATTATTTTTTTATACTATGTAGTAGTTATTTTTAAATTAATATAATATGTTTTTTTGTTAACTTTTATTTTTTAAATATTTTTATAATATTTTATTAAATTTTCTTTTATATTTTAATAAGCTATTTTTATTATACACAAATAAATAATTTGTTTTATAAAAATATTTGTTTTAAACGTTTTTATTTAATAAGTAATTTATTTTTATTAAATTTTTAAAAATCATTATTTATATTTTTAAGACTAACCTTATATTTATATATTAAATAATAATAGTAGTTTTATTATTGTTTTAAAATTTACGTAAATAAATAATATAAACAGCTTTTATGTGCCCTTTTTTTTATTAAACAGATTTTTTTTTATGTTTTATAATATTTACTATAGTTAATATATTTAAAAACAGCTTTTATAGTTTTTATTAAATAAGTATTTTTATTTTTTTATATTTAACAGTTTTATAACAATTATAGCAAATATTTTTAAAGTAATAAACTATTATATAATAATATTTATAACAGTTAAAATATTATTTAGCTTTTATATTTAATATAAATAGTTTATAAATAAACAGTTATGTTTGTTATAATACTTTATTAATATAAAAATTTTAAGCTATGTATAATATATTTATATAAAATAAAATTACGTTATAATAAATTTTCGGATTTTTTAAATATATTTATATATAGCTAGTAAGTTTTAAATAAATATTTATAAAACTTATTTTAAAATCTTTATTAATTTAATTTTTTTAAGTATATTATAAGGATTTTTTTAGCTATTATAGCAATTTTTTTATATTATAGCTTTATAGTTGTTTTTAAAGCAGCTTTAATTTAACCGTGTTTATTAACCTTTTTAAAAAGCTTTTTTTGAAAATAATTATTATATTTTTATTTTAAACCTTTTTAGCCGCTATAGCTTTAATATAAAAAAACGCTATATTTATAGCTATAATAATTATTATTAGCTTACGCTTTTATAGCAATAAATTAAAATTTTTAGTTTATATTAAAACCTTTTTATTATATTTTATTAAAAAAACTTTTGTTATTGTTATTGTTTATGTTTATATAGCGTTTATTAACGCGCTTAATTTTTATAAAGCTTTTTATAAAGCTTTATTAAAATTCCAATAAATAATTAATATATTTAAGTTTTATAAAGTAGTTAGTTTTTTAAAAACGCTTAAATATTTTATTAACTACCTTTTTTTAGCGTTTTATTAAAATAAAAGCTTTTAATTTATTTTTCGTTAATTTTTATTAATTAAAATATAAGCTTAATAAATTTGTTAAATAGTTTATATATAGCTATAAGCTTGCTTTTTTTACTAAAAATAAAATATTTTTAAAAGCGCTAGTAAGCGCGTTTAATATAAATTTTTAACACGTTTAATAAATATATTAACAAATAAATTTGTTATTTATATATTAATAGCTTTTTTTTTACGTACTATTATTGCTATTGTTATATATACTTTGCCTTAAATCGTTTTTTAGCCGTTTTTACGTACTTTTAATTCTATTAAATAGTTTAATAAGCTCGTAAAGTTATTTATAATAGTAAAAAAAGCTAAAAAGGTCTTAAAAAGGTTTATAATTATTTCATGTTATTAAATTAAAAGCTATAAAAATAACGTTAATTTTTTTAAGTTATATTTTTTGTTTGCTTAAACAAACAGTTTTTTAATAGTTTAATTTTGTTAATCTTTTAATTTTAACTAATAAAAATACTATTTTTTTATTAACAAAACTTTCTTTAAAGGTTTTTTACTTAGTTAATAAATATTATAACATTTATTTTATTTTTTAATAACTTTTTATATAAATTTATATACGTTATATATATTTAATATTGTTATTATATTAAAGCGCTAATTATAATTATTTTTTAATAGTATTAATTTTAACAACGTTTATTTTTATTTTTTATAAGCTTGTTATTTCGTTACTAGCGTTAACAATATTTATTATATATTTTTTTGTTAATATATTTGTTATATATAAGTTAAAATAAAGTAATATAAAGTACTAAAATTATAATTAAGTTAAAGCTTAGTTTAATCGTTTGTTTTAAATTTATTTTTAGTTTAAATTATATTAGTATTAAAAAAAATTACAAAATTAAGCTTAATATATTTATATAATTTATTAAATGTTCGGCCGATTTATTAAAGCTAATTTTTCTAAAAATAGTTTTTAATTTATTATAAGTTTATTTTTTTATAAAAAAATATTTATATAGTAAAGCTAAATAGTTCTTTTTTATTTAGTAGTAATAAAATATTAATATTGTTTTAGTTTAGTTTATACTTGTTTATTTTTATTATATAGCTATATTTTACGCTAAATATGTTTTTTTTTAAATATTTAACGTTTTTTATATAATAACTAGTTTAATAATTTAATTTTTTAATAATCGTTAAATACTAAAAATTTTACTATTTATAAGACTTAAAATTAAAATATTATAAATATATAATAAAAAAATTAACAAAGAATAAATTAAAAAAAATTATAGCTTTTTAACTTATTTAAATTCTTTAATGCTTTTAATTTTCAATTTTTTTAAACTAATATAAATTAATCCGTATAATTTAATAATTTTATATTAGCTTATAACCGTTTTAATATAATAATTTAGCTAGCTTTATATAGCTTAGCAAAAAAGTCTTAAGCTTATAACCTATTAAAATATTAAATATATAAGCGTTATATTTAACTTCACTATATTGTAAGTAAAGTAGAAACACTTTATTATATATATAAATAGGACGTCCGTATCCCTACGTTCCCCTTGCCTTATACAGTACATAAAGTGACTCCTTGACCTAGTACACTTCTGACAATTGTTAAGCCATGGGAGAGTAACTAATAGCGTGGATGCTTATTGTTCTTCTTCTAGCAATCACCGTTGGTTGTGAATCGTCGTAACAAATTTACAAGTATTGCTATTGAAACGGGCTGGCAAGGCCATCAAAATCGAACAACAAAACAACAAAGAAGACCTACATTGCCACGTAAATTAGTGAAGGCGGCGAGTAGAAATAAATGGAATAGAATGAGCAATTAAAATAAAACACGGACGCAACGTTTGCTGGAGAGAAATCAGCAAACCGCAAGAAAAAGCAACATGGATCTATATAAATACAATAAGAAACATCAATGTACGTGCCTCCCTGCCTCTTTAGCCCTGTTGCATTATCTACCTCAGTAGTTGTGTGTGTTTACTTCCTCTGACGGTCTTAAAGCTCCTCCAGCTTATACCCAACCATTCCTAACATAACCCCAAGGTAACGATCGAGGAAATGTAGGACGGATACGTATCAGAATGTATGTAACTAAAGCCAACTCGGATCAGGAATAGTGAGAGGTAAGACTAACCACTACCACACCTAATATTATCTTGCGAAGAGACTAAAGGTTGACCTTATAGGTGGAAGATACCATGATCTATTGCCTACAGCGATCTGTGTAACAGTAGTTCAGATGATCTATCTAACTAAGTTCTATGTACCAAAAAAAGGTAGGTTAGATTACTTGGGTAATTTTAGATCTCCAGAGACGGGTTAACCGGCTGAGAACGACGTATATAATCTCTATAGAGGTCCTCTGGATTTCACCTATACTAAGCTTTGTAACACCTTATACAGTACAACAAAATTATAGAAATTCACATCAATATACACTCTTGCCCCCCTTGATAATATGTGTTATTCATTTCCAAGCTAGCTATGTCTCTCCGTATTTCGCAATAACTGTGAAATTATAATGTCTGCTGCATGGACTACGTTTGGAGTTTTATATACCTTTGACATTAGTCGAAAGTTCGAGGTTTTCTTCGTTCACGGTTGTAACAGAGACGTACTCTGCCTCTCTTTCCCGCTGCCAATGACATAATACATTATCATTTTGAGGAGAACCCATCATGAGGAGATGAAATAGACTAGAGTCAGACATGAATAGGTTGGTTCTATTGTTATCCACTGCCTATTCGGTTCTAAGTCCCGGCCCCAGAGCTGCAGGATCTTATCCGTGTTCGAAGAGCCTCACCTACCGCTATACAGTGGTAATAAGAGTTATGCGCACTTAGAACATCCAAAAGCCTGCTCGTTTCTTGAAATGTGCAGGGGTGCCCTGTAGCCTCGGGGAGGACAGATCAGTTTGCAGGACGAGCATATCCCGAATCTGCAAGTTACCATGCTTTTTAGGCAGATGCACTAAGCACCAGCGTGCGTGTTAGTACGCAAGCTGCAATCCTCACCGAAATTCAGTTCTCTCTTGCCAGACCATGTGCTTCAATTGCCGAGGGGGATTGGGCATTTCACCAAGACCTCCCGCCATGCCATACTTACCGGCCGATGGCCACAGAACTCATGACCAATAATCAGCTCGTGTAAGGGTATGATGCTTCGCTTACCAATATGCTGACCTCCTCTTCGGTCTTGCCGTCTCCCCTATTCAAAGGAACGCTGGAGTGTTCGTGAACCAGGGTGAATGCTGGGGCATTAACATGCAGATCTTGGCGAGAACGAGCAGCTTGTAAACCTCTGCAGGTATGTTTTTTAAATGACTGTAAGTCGCAGATGTGCGTAACGACAAATACTATTCCCTTGATAACCATTAGTGGAAAGGCCGGAATCTTGAGGCTGGCAACACTATACTGCTGCCGTCATTTCACTATTGCAGCCGCTCTTGGAGCACTCTTATAATTTTTACCTCTAGTCTCCAGGCTAAGAAGATAATTCCAAACGGGCGTGTAAAAGAGCCGCAATTATACACTTTATCATTTTATGTTGTTGCCACACAGCAAGGACTGCCCCGTCAAGACCCGTCAAGCCATATGTCTCAGCCTCGACCCAGCTATTGGTCGGCGACTATCTCGGCCTGCAAGGAGGCCTAGAATCGGAGTCCAACAAGAAGAGGGGTAATAGAAAGGACCTGTGTATAAATAGAGGGCAAGAAGCTACGTTACATTAGGATCAGAAAAAGGAAACATAAGACTCCTTTAAACCCAAAGAGAATTATTAGTTGTATATGAACCCTTGTTCCAAGCCCTTTGAGATCCAGCCCTTGTCACAGTTGTCCAGTGTCCCTTCACAGTGTATTCGAACCACCATCTATCAAATTTCTGGCCCTCTCAAAATGGAACTGCAGAGACAGGTAGCTCAGAGCTCTCTCCAGACCCGCTTCTCTGTGTCTCACTTCTGCACTCTCATCCTAGACTACTGGGCTTTGATATTGCAGCAGGATACCTGTGTACTGACGCAGCCTCTTGGCCAACAACGGAACCCTGTTTTGGCCAATGCAGATCCCCAATTTGGGAACAGCGAAGAAGATGAACATGAAGACTCTGAGAACATGGAAGATATTCGTGACAGCAGCCAGCCAACAGACAACCATCAAGCGAGCTGGGACTGGACTCGGTTCCTTCTAAACGAAGAGCGAGCCAGTCTTTGTCTATGGGAGTCCAGCGTTTCTAATGAAGTCCTAGATTGCAGGACTCCGGATGTGGACGGACCTACTGGCAGGTCGCTCAAGTTCCTGAGGGATGCCATTCTCGATTCTCTTGCACGCATTGGCCAAGCCCTCCTCAAATCAACAGGTAAGCGTTTTCGCTCCCATGTCTGTTTGTAGGTTGAGTCTGATCATGTCAGTGCTGGGAAGCCGTGGTGATGAGTCTGATGCAACATGTCGAGTTCGCAAAGAACTTGAAGTGATGGTCGGCATTGCCCTACAGATAGTCCACAAGACAATATATGGGGACTATCAACTTAATGAGAGATCTAGCACTATTTGGACAGATTTCTGTGGTTCGGAAAGAGGCAGTGCCATTGGAGACGGTGAGCCAGACCTCTTCTCAGTACTGAAGGCCAGCATTTCCACACTGCAAAGCTTGAGCTTCCTCTAATATATCAACCTGGGTTAAAGTCGAAATAAAGCCCAACCGTCTAAATGGTTGCAGAGTGTGGCAAACTTTAAGGGGTGGGAAATTATATAGAATCATTCACGTATCATACATTCTTTTGTTACAGACGTAAGAGAGGCGGCCAGAGCAGCCCGACCTATGCAACTCCCCTCGCCAGCTTGGAGGAGTGATATCGAACATGAGGAGTAGTCAGCACGAAGTGCTGTGGGGTTGCCTAGATCCAGTGAATTTAATTTCTATGTATAAGCTGTCCAAATTTCCTGTGCAATCTTTAGCCCATTTTTTAAGTGCGAAGGTCATCCCTACGGAGCGGACCACAGACATTAGACTTCACGGCAATCAATGGCCAAGAGCCCAAGGCGTCTAAAAATAGCATTAAAAAGGGGAGAGCATAAGCAAATATATTTATATTTGCGAGTGAGTAAATTTACCATCACAGGTCAGGTTTCCCAAATACATCTCCTCCATAGCTCCCAGTCTTATCCCACACGTAGTCACCAATGTGCAAAGGGTGAACCCAAAAAAGGAACAGTGAAAAGTCGAGTAAGAAAGGAAATCCAATCAAAATCAGATTTCGAAAATAAGAGATTGTGCGAAACAAAAACTCCGTCACCATTGGGGAGTAAACAGAAGAAAAATCGTCTTCTATAAATTCCGCGTTAAGCGAAAGTCGAGTCCGTGGACTATTGTTTCTATGTCGCGCAAGATTGTTCCGAATATAGCTTCGATATTAGTACCATTTTCGCAGGACCTTGAGCGCCTCTTCTTTCTCTGTCCGCAGGACAGGCAGTGCCTCACGCACAATCTGCATTTTCGCAGCAGTTTCGAAGGTAACCGGCCCTGCAATGATCAGGGCACTACCAGATAACTCATTTCCCGTTGCTTTGACTACATCGACCTTTGGGGCAGTCTTCCCAGGGTTCCCTACATCCGCCGTGATGAAAGCCAGGTCCTTCAATTTGTTATTTTCGACGATTCTGACAGTCTGAGGCTCCGAGGATTGCGACTCCTTCAGGAAGGCTTCGAGGTCCTCCTCGCTAATCTGCCAGACAGTCCCGTCCCCAACCGGTTTCCCCTTTTCATTTAGAAGCTGGATAATTGCTGGCGCACAGTTAGGCCCCTCGCATTGGGTGAAGCACTCCTTGACCTTATTGACGGTATTGATGTTGACGTGGAAGATATTCGTGTTGCTAACTCTGTTCGCTACAAGCGAAGTGATTAGGATTGTCTGAGCCTGGTACAAATCTCGCTGCAATCTATCGAAAATCTTGGCGCGAGCATTGCCTTGGAAGATTTCGCTGAGGAAGACTTTCAGACTACCCCCGTCTCCAGAGGACTTGATCAAATCGTTGACAGCCGTCTCCAGTTCCAGAGCTTTTTCTTTGACAAGCCCAACTGCAGAGTAGACTTCTGGCATGCTTTGCAAATCAGTTTCGACTTTGACAAATTTCTCGAGAATTTCTCGTGTGATCTTGATCTGAATGACCACACTATCGAGATATTTCTTTCCATTCTTAGTACGATCCCATGCTTCTGTAGTCTGTTCAATGACTGAAACGATGCCGCCTAGGATTGCACCCGTGCCAGAGATGAGACCAACTATATCCTATAAATCCAATTAGAGCATATCCTCTAAATGCTAAGGGAACGTTCACATACCATTATGTCCTTCTAAGGTAAGCAGAGAGACACGTTGCCGGCTTTTGTTTGGAAGGCTATGGAGCTCAAGACGTAAATTACAGCCGATTGGAGAGGGCAGGCATAGGGTAGAGAATACAATAGGAGGAGAGCAAACACGGCGTGGCAAAGACTCCTCCAAAATAGTCGATGAGACTCACCAGATCGCAGGCCTACTTAGGACTCCATAGCCTTATCAATGCGAGTCCTACCGCATGCATGCACAACGCCCATTTGGAGATAAGTAATGCTAACGCCAAAAAACCCATACCTACTTACGTGTACCCATCGCCTGTGCGTACCTTTGTACTAATCAGCTGGACTAAATTCAATGCACAGCATAATATTGATGACATACATTTGCAGAAGCAGATAAGACGAGAGCCTGCCGCATCGCGGCCCAATCAGAATGTTCTAGGGTTGCCTGATGGCATAACATTCTCCAATATACTACCCATGAGAACATTACAGCCTCAAAGAATGGGGAAATGGCTGGCTGTGTCCATCGGTTCGCATCCGCGCGTCTTGACTGTGCCAAACTAGACTGTGTACATAGGTTGAGTCTGCCCTCCCAACAGCCGGCCGTATTCCTCCCGTCGGTGTGGACATCTCCGATCGGTGGAAGTGCTCGGTATATATCGCAGAGATATATGCCGATCTCCAAGGCAGGCTGCCAACAGACAGTCTGGAGAAGATTGGTGCTGCGAGAGGCATGGAAGGAAGGGCATAATGGAGGATCTAGGACTTGAGGGCTGCTGCATTGGACGCGCCACATAATTTATCAATGGCCTGGCTCGCCCAGCGTTTTTCATCGCGGATTATCTCGTCTTGAAAACTCGATAACACATATAGTTCCAACACAGATCATTCCCCATTGATCACCGTAAAATACTATTGTTCATATCATGGATGCATCGCCCTCGCAATTACCATCTCCGCCTCTCGGAGCTCTGGATGAGTGCAAAATGGCGCCAGTAGTGGAAAAGCTTGGACTAGGGGACGCTTATCGAGCTCATATGAGGAATAGGACCAAGTGTGTTCCGAGCGCGCAGGCTCCCACTCAAAACCCAGTACGGTCGGCCTCTAGTGCCTCAGATAACAAGGTTACTGGTGCAGCCGTCGCGGCCGCTGCAGGGCAAATAAACGCACCAATTCTAACCGGTGTCAAGGGAGCAAGCAATGAAAGAGTGGACCAAACAGCCAGCATCAATCTCTACATCACTAATGCTGATCTCAAGTTCCCGAAGATAGAGATGAATGCATCTGCCTCCAGCAGACATGAAATCAACAACAATACCAGGTCGCCTGGTCAAGCAGCCGTCCCCGTGATTGACGCGACGGATATAACGTCAGGGGTAAAGTCTTCCGTCCTTGCGTCCAAAGATACCACCGAAGCAAAAGCCTCTATTACTACAGAGGCCGCGTCCAATGGGGAAACGCGGACAACCTTGGCTTCTTCGGCGACTGTCATCAAGATAACCGATCGTCAGGCTGTCACCCCGCCGTTGACTACCGAGGAGTTCTACACCGCGTTTCAAGAAATGACAGAAGAGACAACCAGAGCTTACAATAAGACATCGTCACTATTGTCCCAGTATCGTCGGTCACCAAGGCAAGTCAAGTGGCGACGTTGCCTTCAAATACACGAAGCATCCATACGGGGCCGCAGCTCCGAGGTTCATAAAGCGCTATTTACTGGCTCGAGTACCAAAAGGAGGTCCAAGCAATTACTTAAAGCAGCACTTGATCGAATACACACGAGGCTTTTTGAACTGCAAGAGTGCATTCACCTTTTACGGTCACAGGTAGAAACTAAATCTCGTGATGACGGCCAGGTAATTCCTTCGCAGTTAATTTTAGTATCTGGTCATGTGCTAAGGGGAGGCAGGACGAGAAAACACATATTGAGACTTTACCAAAAAGACTAAACTCTTGGTATAAAGAGCTCCTTGGAGCGTTTGAGCATTATGAGAAGGCTACAGATGAGCTCATCATGCGGCAAATCCTCCACCCATTGCCAGATAATAGCCTCCAGAAGCTATTTATTGATGCTCGAGCTTCGTCTAGACTAAAGCAGTGCCTCTGCCGCGTCTGTCCGGAAGAGTGCCACGGCTCTCACACTGCCTTCTTGAAACTTGAGCCAGAGATCCCAGATGCAGTGACAAATAGCTTAGCCGGGGAAGTCCCGCCAAAAGAAGAGAATCCTGAAGCAATGTGGCAGTGCCACATGGCCTTCAAGTCGACCGTCACCAGGAAAGAAACGCTCATATGGCTCAAGGTGGTATCGAACATCACAGTCAGCCACCTGCCACTCACCGTAGCCAACAGCATGTCAATGTCGATCGATGGGCCAAGAGGGCCTGAAGATGGATCTAATAAGCTAGAGAGTGAGGGCATGTCCCACGACCGCCCGTTGCGGAAGCGCCGGGCATCGTCGACACCTCCCGAGCCCGCGTTCAAAGCCCAGAAAATGTACCCGAGGCAATTCCACCGCCATCCAGACCTCGCAGCCAGTAGCATCGAGTTGTGCCCCGAGTTCCTGACGCAGCACAACGCAACTGAGCACGCCGTGATGAAGATGGTAGACAATGGCGGATGCGACCACAGCATATACTATCTGGCAGAAGGAGAGAGGGTAGCGTACGGCGCCAATAACATCACGCTGGACGATCTGCTTCAGAAGCGTCATACCCAGAGGTACCGTACCCTCCTGCCGAAGTTCTCTAAGCTCCGGCTCTCTCGCTTGATCGCCGAGGCCGTGCTGCGCTTCGACCTGCGCGATTCGGACCCCCGTCCCGAGAATAGTATCTACGTCCATGGCCTAGGGCTTAAGGGGGCCAGTCGTGGGGGGGAGCTCCCGTCTCTCTTCATCAATGATCATAACCTGCCGGCCTTGTTCCTTGAGATCACGCTCAAGAAACAACATGAGTCGACATCATCCCCAGGAGTCTTAGCTAACGACAACAATGGCCGCGGCAACGGGACCACCGGGCGAGAAAACGTGCTCGTGGACTTAGGCATGATTCTTTTGCGCATTAGCGTCGAGAGCGATGACAAGCTCGAGCTTAAGCGAGTCCCAAGCTCACTAAGCGGCAGGCGCAAGTTTATCAGCGAGAATTCAGGGGAAAGTAAGATTGGCGGGCACTACAGCCAAGTTGTCCGTAACTGCGCCTGGTTCTTTGAGGGTGATGAGGTTATGACGGACGAGCAGTTCCGGGACAAGTTCTTCTTGGAGATCGTACAACCCCTTAAACGATTGGAGAATTCAATCAATTAAGATAGAGGTAAGAATTATCAGTGAGGATCTTTCGTGTAAGGTGCAGGATTATGCGGACTTAGCTTATTTTATCTTTATGGGGTGGAGGGTTTTGTTTTTCGTAGGGGCAGAGGGCGGATCGAATGCAGGAAACAATGTTGATCGGATCGATGGGAAACTTGCCGATCTGGAGAATAACATTAGGTGAAATGAGGCTCCTAACCCCCGCCAGCTTCTGGTCAAGCTGGTCCTTCCTCATATTGCAAGGAAAGCTTATCCTAGTAAGCAAATATAATCCTGTGATATCAGATACACAGTACGCCAGTCTACGAGGTATTGCGGGAACCTTCATTGACGATGTGTGTCATAAAATCGGCCATGCGATCAGCGATGACCATCCTATATTCGCCGCTGGACGCTGGATGCAGACGGGCAAGGATCGTGCTCAAGTGGGTGGTGTTAACGAGACGATTGGAGTGTGTAAGGTGCATGTCGGCCCCTGCGATATAATATTGGCGGATGTAAATGGCGTTGTAATTGTACCGTGGGACCGGGCCCGTGAAGTAGCCCCCCCTGCAAAGAGCATTGAGAAGAGCGAAGTCCGGATCAGGGGGATGATATCTGCAGGGTCTACTATTGATGAGGCTAGAGAGGAGTTAGTTATCATACCTTGCAGCGTAAGCGGTAAGCAAAGCTAGAAACTAAATATTTACTAATGGATTACTAGGCTGACTTGCCATAAACAGAGTTGAGTTGGATAAGGGGATGAATTTTAGAACTCTCTGGTTGATCAAGAATAATGTCAATAACTCCGTTGCCTGGGTGCTTTTAAAGAAAACTCCAAGTCTTGATCTAATCCGAGCAGCTGGTTAACCGTCACCGCCATTTCCATAGCGTCCAACGGCTCCCTTTCGCCTGTGTTACCCTTATTTCTTCCACTTCTTCAGCTGTCAACGCCCAGATACCGAATCTTTTCTTTTTGACCATAGACCCGTCGGGCGACCTCCAACCAATGATGAATTTGCAATCCTCTCTATGTCGTAACTTCTCCAGTCCCAAATTCTCTACGCCATAGGATAAAACCTCCTCGAACAGGTTGCCGCCGGCTGCCAGCGCCAGCATGCGAGCAATACTGGTCGGGCTACCAACAATGATGTCCGTACGGGGCGTCAAGCACCATGCTATGAGTGACAGGACCAGCGTCACAGCCAATAGGGTCTGGAGCATGCGTGTGGACTGTAAGTCCTGCACGACGCGGGGCCGGCCTGGTAGGATTGTTGCGTTTGCGCTATATACAAAAGCCTTAGGCCACACAGGAATATCAATCGGCGCTACGTCGGGAGTTGAGTCGTTGACGGGCACACGGTAGACCGTATCTAGTTGGTTGGCCCGCACGAGTCCATGTTGGGTGCGGATTGCTTCGACGACTTTGTCAACCGTTGTGGCGTTGGTGAGATCGGGGGCGGGGATTGCCCATGGAGAGGATATTAATAGGGCGAAGAAGGGGTCGGAAACCTGAGCCGAGTCCGTGCTTGCAGGGCCTACCACGCCGTTGTAACAGGGGTCATGCGGAATGCCCAGCCTGAAGTCCACAAGCCGGGCGGAATCCTCGTCCGGAACTGGGGGCTGGCTAGAGTCGATAGTCAGGGCAGTGCTATTGAAATGCACCTCCGTATCCACTACCTCAACTGTCTCATTACAGCCGAGGGCAAAAGCATCGACTGTAGACTCCCCGTTTGTATCAACAGCAACCCGACCCCATGCGTATAGTATCTTACTACAGCCGCCCACCCAGACTTCGCCCCAGTTGAACTCACCGTATCTTTCCCCGCTGCTGACGCCAAACGTCACTTCGCCCTCTTCCATACCTTCTTTTAGCGTGGGTATCATGATCGCACTCGCCATATACTCGATGGAATGGTTGACTAAGCAATTTTCACCGTCGATATCGATCCTGAGAGGATTTGGTATTCTGTATGCTGTATCATCAGAGTCAGGATCTTCCGTAGCTATATAATTCATAGTCAGATTTTTCCTAATCTGCTCTTCGCTATAAAGCTTGCACTGTAGCCGTGAGCGTACAGCTGGTACTCTTGCTACCACAGTCACACCGTTTGAGTGGGGTGCATTGTTTTGTTCTGTGTCAATGAAAGCAGATTTCTCCAAGCCCATAAAAGGGAATGCTAAGTCTCCATATGTGAACGGCTGAAAGGAGCCGTTGCGTCCAAGAATTAGTGACGAGGCAACGGCGTCCTTGCCGCCGAGATATTGAAGAGGGCTCCGAGACTGATAGGAGCCCATCATTGGAAGTCCAGTGGCATAGATTAATTTACCCTCTTCACCGAAGGTTGTATTTGCTCTCAGAGTCGTGTTAAATTTGATCGGAACATACTGGTTCACGTAGAGTAATCCCGAAAATATGGTGAATGTGGAAGACACCGAGAAAGCAGCGATAGTAAACACCACCGGCCAAGATCTTGCCCTCAGTCCTTTCAGAGCCGTTCGTGGTATCGATCCGTCCAGAAGCTCGAAATCAATAGTTTTCGCAAAAGAACTCCCCTTTTTCAGAGCCAGGAAAGGCACCAGCGATCTAGTTACACCATCGATAGAGCTCGCCACTGAAGCCATAGTTGTAAAGAAGATAGACGGGGCAACTGTCCAACTATACTAAAGGTATCGACTGAGATTAGATGGTCCTATACCATTGTTATTTTGGGACAGCCTGAGTAGCGCTTCGAGTATGATGATGCTTCCGCCCAAGCTTATCAAGAACAAAGCACGGCTGGCGGGGTGAAGGGTGAGGGCATATTTCCCGCCGCGCCTTGGTCTTGTTGGCCCGCCGGAACACAGCGGCTGGATTCTTGAGGAACGGTGATCTGGTAAAAGCTTGAATATATTCTGTCTTGGTTGGCTAAGCACATAGGCCGCAGTGCCTAATCGCTGCCGAATCACTTGTGATTTGCCCAAGCCTTGGTCGCGCAGACGCAAAAGCAACGGCGTCGCTTCGGTCGCCGTCCATGCCGTGCCGAGAATTGAAGCAGGACTTTTATTCATTGAATAGTTCCTTGGTAAAGTGACGATTACGACAATCGAAAGTAGGGCGCAGAAGCCAATCAGGGCTGTCATAGCATGGCAAGTCGTTCCCGCAATAATCAATCGATCTTCACTACGGGTTTGATTCCCTATAGCCATCACCGAAACCGGTTCCAAAAGTCGCTGTTGGGCAATCTGAGCGCTCAACTTTTGGAAATACCGTGGTACTGCTTCCAGCCACAGCGTAGGATCTGTCAGTGCCTTACTCGGCACTTCATGAAGTTCTGATGATCGTGTGAGCATTGTATAAACATTGAAGTTTATAGCTGAACCGTCCCCAAGGTCGATTTCCATTATTTGACCCCTATCGTAGCCGCCGGAAATAATATTTATCTGGGCCAATATAAAGTCCCATGCTTTCACATTATCAAGGGTCGTTAAACTAGGCTCTTGCACAAAGCTGACGTCCCGGACTGAAGTTCCGTTTTGGCTAAGACCAACCGTTATAATATCGTATCTAGGAGCGCAGATGCTCTGAACAGAATTGATCATCTTTATTCCAGACACCACGATCTTTGGGTTGTCCATTTCGTGTGGGTTATCAACAGAATAAACTAGTCTACCGACCACAATAGATGTTCTGTTCAAGGTAGGAAAAGATGAATTGTTGCATGAGCCACTCAACATACGTACGAAGTTCAGTGAAGTGAAGTTTCTAGGTCCATCTGTGCCCACTTCGGTTGACAGCATCATGGAGCAATCATCACGTCTAACTTCGAAAGTTACGTTGAGAGCTAAGGCGATAAGTCCCGGGCCGTGAGATATTTCAATACTCTCAATTCCGCGTCCTCGCAATCTAAAGCCGCAACGAAGCCGTCCACTTCCAGGCGGAGATCTGTTCCAAACGACGGAGGACTTTTAAGGGTCTGGTAAGCATATTGAGCAGTCGTGCTCTCAGGGTATGGGAATCGAAGTTCTGAAATAACATCCACTGTCACAGACGTCAGGTCCATATCCAACGCTAAGTCTCCAGTGGTATTATTGAATCGATTTTTCAGCTCAAGCGGTACCGAGCTCTCGATCTGAGTTATGTGAGGCTCTAATAAGCTGGTGGATAGGGTGACCAGAACTTGTAGCACTAAATATATGCTCTTAGCTGCCGCAGGAGCCCAGTCGTGATGTTTCAAAGCCCGAATGATGGCTAATGGTGGAAGCATATCTAAATAATCCAGAAGAAGGCCCTCGTCGGCGCGGGTAGAGGATTTTTTCATTCGATTCCATGGAGCAAGCATCTGAATTTGGAATGTGACTCGACCCCAAATTAATGCTATGATAGTAAAGACTGCCGTGGGTCCATATGCCCAGGCATATTGAAATCTCGCATCCACGGTGGTGAGACCCTTGCGATGATTCGAGACAATGAGTAAAGCTTCGAGGACCGCAATTAGGGCAGTAAAGGCGATGCTGAAGGTGACTAAGACCCAGAGCTGGAGATAGAAGGGCCGCCACATGATTTGGCAATCGGTGTCCCTCGAAGCGTAGGTTGTAACGAGGATTTGTGATCAAGGACTTAGAAGAATATCCATATTGCCAATAATGTTCGATTAGATCAAGGAGGGCCTTGAGGGCTGTAGCCCTTTTCAGCCGGGTGGGGGATGTGCAGTTTTATGCTCCAGTTTGCCTTCGGGCCTCTGATGGCTTGTTTCAGATACCTCGCTTCATTTTTTCTGCTTCGATCTTGTATACCTAAGAATATGTCTTATTTGTACCATGAGAACAATACCCCCCTCCAGGAACTAAATGAATAACGGTCATCAAGCTATTGTCGGTTCAGTCAGGTAAAATTCTCGAATATTTACTATTTCCATGAAATGGTTATTCGAGTAGACATGAAAAAGAGTATTATGTGATTACATGAGAGAATCGTCGAAATTTTTTGGTGCGCCTGCTACCATTTCTGCTCGTTTTAGCCCCAACTTATACTTGCGTAAGCGGCTGGCCCATTGATAGTAATCCAGCCACAAACACTCTCCCAAGGCAGAAAATTCCGGGACAATGTACCATTTTATGGCCTACGCCACTCTAAACCCTTGGATCCAACCCTGCCACCGCCCTGACCCCCAAAACAACAAACTCTTTATGCAGTCAGCGGGTGCAGACGCCAACGGTGGGTTACCAGGACCAACAACCCTATTTTTATCTCTAAACGCCTACATCAACTCATCTCTCCCTTGTAAATCATAGCACGCTTGTAACAATTGCTCCGAGTAAGCCGGCGCGCTTCGTACTACACACTACCACCACTGGCCGTCGCAAGCCTTGACCGTGCGACACCCGAAACAGAGAAGCAAAGAACCTTCTCTATATAGCCCTAGATTGACCTACGAAGCTATTTGAGAGACTTTCACGCAGCGACAAATGCCCAAGACCTCTTAAATCGGCGGGGTCCTAACGGACTACTACAATCACAATTGCCGGCCTTGTTGCGTCGCTCTCGAAGTCTTTGAAACTCGGTCGAGGATTGCATAAAACTCTAAATAGATATCTAGTTTTAATGGCATATATGCTAATAGACCTACGCCCACTCGCCCTCATTTCACCAACCCGAATTTATAACAATTTATAGACAATGGCGCCCAAAGCAGAGACGTTATAAGTATGAGCTCAAATAAAATATCTCGTTGGATAGTAATGATGGCGGAAGGACGGTTTGGTAACCAATAAATGATAACAAAAAGGATTACAATAAGCAACAAGGTCATTCCAGCTCGAATAAAAGTCATGCGCCATGGCATCCGATTGATTGTTAGGAGTATATACTTAGTCAATCTAACCTTAAATCGAACCCTTCTGAAATGATACTTAGGTTCAGCAGTGCATTACATGGCAGCCAGGAAGTTGCCGCAATATTGAGTTTCCTCTGATCTGCGGGCTGAGATCATATCTAAAACTAAACCCCTGGTAATGTGGCTTGCCACTACAATGATCACGTAGCCACCCCATCCTGAGAGAAAGCGTAGAGACCAGGTGGTTCGAATTCACATGCTTAGGGGACGATGTGAGAGAAGGCGAATACCCCCTCACCGCTTACGACATCTATGCCAGGTATTCACATAAACTATATTATCTGAATTACTGACCTTGCATAGCACAGGCCAACCTATTGCTACTCTCATTAAATCCGGTACCCATCAAGTTCATTTCACCCCAAAAGTATTCCTCTCCATAAGTAGTCGCTATCTTCTTCTTTCTAGAACGGGACTTGTTTTGTACATATATCTTCCGCTATGATTAGAAACAGCAAATGTTATGTAAGCCTAAGTCCAACCACCTCATCGTACAACTTAACTTAATTTGTCCGATAACCTAAAGAGTATTGCTACTCCCATTCATGCTTGTATTCCATTGTATGGTATCAAATAAGTCTTGCTTAGGTTGGATAGGTAGGTACTGCCAAGATGAAGAATACCAGGATGTACAGTGTTGTGCTTTTTACCCGAGTAATTCAACTCTAGCATAAGACTACGATTATAATTCGATCATCGTGCAAAAACTTTGACAAGACCATCACCGCCAGCGCTGACGACCCACCGACCGTCTTGGCTCCATACCACGGCACAAACCCCTTCGCCTCTCATGATACGATGGCTGGTGATTTCTTGCGTGCAGGTCCGCTTCTCCAGTGACCAGAACCGTAGGCTGGCGTCATGACCGGCCGACACGAGCTCTCGGCCATCTGGGCTAAGCGATAGGCTTGATATGGCGGCAGGATGAGCGAGCATGTTGTAAGTGCATTGCCCTATCCGTCGTTAGCATGCTATACAAATTTAAACGTGAACTTGAGTTGGACTTACCGCTGTTCGCATCGAAGAACCTGACGAACCGATCTTCATGTCCGGATATGATTACCCCTTCGACACCACTACCCGAGGATCCGCTGCCGCCGGTAGGGCCGCCGGCCTCTTCCTCACCCATACCCGTGCTGGAGCTCTGTTCCAGACCAGCAGTTGTGGCAACAACGGCATTAACGCTTGTGGCTACCGTATTATCGTACGTTTCTAGACTCGCCATGGAGCCGATTTCCTCACCCGTTCTCGTGTCAAACACGATGATCGCAGCATCGGAAAAGCTGACTACAAAGGCTTCACCGCTCGTCGAAAGAGATGTTATGCATGTGGGAGAGGCTTTGGAGCCATCGGACCTTCGAATATCATGAACGAGAGTCGAATGGAAGGGGGAGTTGGAGGCCATGTTTGGCTGAGGGGAGCTGGGAAACTGCGAACCAGAGCTCATTGAATTGCCCCTAACACGTCCGCTACCGGCCGCACGTCTTCCCGTAGGTCCTGGCTGTGGAGATGTCAATTGGGGCGGTGCGCTCACTGCCCAGATCTTAACAACACCGTCAGCCGCGCCAGATGCCACCAAGATGCGGTCCGGGGTGCCGTAAGGATTCGACTGTCCGAATAAAGTTCCCAGAGTAGCAGGGAGCACACAGATGGTCCAGATAGCATCGCTATGTCCATCCAATGTCGCCTTCGGATCAACCCTGCCGCGTTCCCACACCCGGATCGTCGCATCCTGGCCACCGGAGAATATCCACCCGTCACCTTGAGCACGACCGCCGGTAGAGAAATTAGGAGATGGCGACCATGAGGTCAGACATAGGACGGCACCAGTATGCCCACGATGAGTAAAATCAGCTGGCACGTCGAGATCAGACGACTGGGCACCGAGGTGGCCAGAGTTTTCTCGAGGGATATGAAATCGTTTGATGAGACCATCATCGCCGGCGGTGCAGATCTCAGGCTCACCTGGACTCCCACCCCCGGAGAAGATGACGGCGCGGACGGCGTTGAGATGTCCACGTAGTCCGTATCGAAGCTTGAAATTAGTACTGTCTAGCTTTTGGGCCATGGCATTGAGGGAAAGTTCTTGCTCGGTACTCCTTCTGCGAGACAAGGAGCTCTTTCTACGATGTGCGTTAGGTCCACGATTGGGGGATTTGGGGATATTTTCGGCAGCAGGGAAGACATCAGTATCAGGGCGTTGCGGAAACGGTTGGACGGGTTGTGATAATACAGGATCAGGAAAGGATGCTTCATTAAAGTCCCACCCTTCGGATTCGCCGATTCGCCTGTCTGTCGAAACTTGGGCATTCTCTACTCGAGAGAGATCGTTGGTATGATTGGTTTTGGACAGCCGATCATCTTGGGCGCGGGTGTTCGAAGGAGCTACAGGCGCGGGCCAGTCGTTCGGATGCGAGTACCCTCCTGCAGAATTCTCTCCGGAACGAACCATGGGAGCTGACTGCAGCTCGTTCGCTTTGGGGGCCATGTTCAAACCACCAGCCGATTGCATGGGTGGTCCGTGATGGTTTGGATTCGGGGGGGGCCGAGAGGCGGGGTCCTTGACATGGTTCTGATTCAGCCTCAAGGCTTGGAAAGCGGCATCAAGAGGCTGCTGGCCCATGGGGAGACCAAAGTCGCCCTCCCTCAGGTCCTCCATCATGGGGAGCGGAGGTGACTCTCGAGGCGGTAGAGGATTCGCCGGCGTCATCAACAGGTAGGAAAACTCGGCTTGGCACTGATCGAGGAAGTTCCTTAGATCATCGCGGTCGCGTTCGTCATCGCCTTGTATCCCAAGCAGTCCTTCAGGACGCGGCAGGCCATTTTTCAGCTTGTCATTGTTCGCTACAGGATACACCGGTTAGTCTGTTTTCAGATATCTCGAACAGTGGGTTGGGTGTGACGCACATTTCAGCTTCTCTTGAATCAAAGCGGCCCTGTCGAGTTTGGAGGGCCGTTTTACGGAGTGATCCGACTGAGCCGCCGCGTGGGTGACAGCTTCGAGCTCGGTAGTCTGGTCTTTGATCTTCCTCTCGAGGATCTGGACGTATCTCTTCAAAGCCTTCTGGGTAGCATCGCCACGCCGCGCGGCACCCTCGAGTGCCGCGATCCTGCCCTTCATCTCTTGACGTTCGATTTCCCACGAGTTCCTATCGCGCTCGTGTCTATGCCACTCGGTCTGGAGGAATCGCATGACGCCCTGCAGCGTGTACTCGGTGGCATGTGGCAGGTTATGCTGATGCATGGACGGGCCGGCTCCCGGCATCTCCTGGCCGGGGCTGGGGCCGGGGCCACCGACTCCGTTACCGCCAGCACCCATGGGGGATGGTTGTTGCCAGCTCATGGGATTGACAGTTGGCGTTTTAGCAGGGGTGGTGAGTCGGTGTTGAGCCCTCACACTCGTTTCACCGTCCAATCCGAGTAGAGCCGCTCGACATGCGCCTGAGGTGACGGTAGAGGCTGCGGATAGGACGATGTCGCGCTCGCATCTAGAGGCCGCACAGAACGTCGTCGGACAGAATGAGACCGGCGCGTAACCGAAGTAGACGAAGACACGGACACGATTCGGATGCAGCGAGCCAGTGGCCGTATACAGTAACAAAGGCAATTATCTGATGGAGAATCGAAGGCGAAATCGATGTCGGGATCGTAACGCAAAGCCACAAGGCGAGTCGGCGTGTTCCCTTTTCAAGTTGGAGAGCGCGCAGCCAAAGGGCTCTGTCCGGTAGAAATTATAAAGCTGGGGACGGGATGGAAAATACGCAGTCCCGCGGCATTTAGAAAGAAATGAGCGTAGTCAGCGGTCGCGAAGCGGTGATGGTCGTGGCGGTGGCGGTCGTCGTCGTCGTCGTCGTTCGTTTGTTCGTTCGTTTTGACGCGATGTGAATCGCCGCGATGTGACACGCAAGGGAGGTCGCAAAAAAGAACCGAAGGTGAAGGTCAAGAAAAATGTGGCGGCATGTATCGTTCTCGCTCCAACTCGCGTGGCCTCGTATCGTGTCGTGTGGTGTCGTGATGCCCCGTCTTCAGCGGTGCCAGTCCCGTGGGGAGATTGTTCGTCGATCGAGCGTTGTCGAGTGAGCAGACGGGCAGGTCTGGGCTACCTGAGATAGGTACTGGAGATGATATGTGGTCGGTTGCGACAGCTGAGCTCTCGTCGCTGGGTACCTACCTTACCTCTCACTGGGGGACCCCTTGAAGGAAAAGAACTAAGAAAACTGCAGTGGGCAAGGCCGGCACCTTACGTTGGTACTATGTATCGATTAGAGGCCTCTACTTCACCTTGGCCGTGAAATGTGCGATGGGGCAGGTACCTCCTTCCTAGGGTACATGTAGGTAGATATGTATGTAGGTGCCTATGCCCCGCGAGCACTGTAGCAGCGAAGCAGCCCCTGAGATGAGATGCCCTGAAGAGCCAAAAGCCCCTACGGTAAGGTAAGTAGAGAAGGCCAATTCTGAGCCAATTAGATGGCACTGCCCAGGTGTACTCCTAATTCTCGTGCATTGGCCACCCTAGTCCGCTTAGGTAATGCCGTAGCGATGGTCACCGCAAGGTGGGCCTGGGCACGTGGCACCACCTGCGCCACCTGCACACGTGCTGCATAAAAGTACCTACCCGATAGGTACCTACCTAGGAATACGATTACTGTAGGTCCGGTCGGGTGCAGTGATATATATCTAGACTGTTACAACTCCTCACTTTTTCCATATCAGATAGATACATGGACCAGGTACATCCTCATCCCGATTTGGACAGCGACCGTGAGGATTCTTGAAACCAGCATGCCCCCACGCTCCGCTGACCCCCCGCCAGACCCTCGTCTTGATCGAGCGCAGCAGATGGTCGAATAACCGGCACAGATTCAAACAATCCGATGTGAGACGTTATTGGACTACAGTCGAGATTCGCCGGATATGACTGGACCAAGCCCGGGCGCTGAGCCATGTCATAGGACCAACGCGAGGGCATTTACTGCACTACGTACATGTTACAAATATCAACAAGGGGAATGGGCTCACCACGGATATCCCGTCTCAGTGACCATCTCGTCCGTTTCTGTAAACCTCTAGACCAGCAGCGAGGGCACGAAGACCGGGTGCCCTTGCTATCACCTCCTGCACCAGCGGGACCCGTGCTGGTCCTGGCAATCCTGGCCCTGGACGGTTGATTCTTGACTGACTACACCATCTGCACATCTACTAGCATGGGTGGCCATAACTTGCGATCCCGAGGTTACTCTGTCTCTTGTCTCGTATTCGTTTGGTGAATGACGAGAACAATCAACCCTCCATCGTTTCCGCAAGGTTGTAACCTACCTATGAAGTATGCACTCAGGATTTGTTGACCAGCGGGCTTCAAGACCTCGGGGGTTCTTATGGTTGCTCACAGCTAAAGCGCGAACCGAGCAACACATGCTCAACTGACTGCCTACCAGGTAAGTAGACAACCTAGTGACAGATACTTTATTCTTCCTCGTTTAGGTTGGCCATGTTAGGTTATGATCACCCGTTGTCTCTCAGCGAAACTCCTAGTCTCGTCGTATTCAACTATTATATCTAACCTTTGCAGGTGATGACAAGTCGACATCGTGCTCAGCGCGTACACCGTTGAGCTATTCATGCCGTGTCCGTAAGGAACGGGAGGTGTACATCTATCGTAGTGTATGTTCCCACCTCTCAGTACCTTTGTGTAGGAAGAGGGTTAGTTTCTTCGTCCAACGCGGTTTAGAACAAGGGCGATTATCCTAAGGACAACGGTGAAGCATGAGACGAACCGTTTCATCGATCACGGGCAGGAGGCTATAACCGGACGGAGTCGGGGTGCATATATGCATATGCATGGCGCGGGAGCTTGGATCGCCCAGGCACTATGTAGAAAAAGCATTGCCTCAGCCCCCAAACTTCCTTCCTTGCATGAACACTCGCTGGTCGCGTCAGAGGGGCTGACCACGAACTTCTGATTGATAGGCAAATAGAATACGCATCTATTAGAGACAGAAGGAGCATACCCGGTATCTACAGTAGTAGCTGGTAGTACAATATACCGCATACCTATAGGTAGGTAAAATCTTGGTTACGTTATATGTCTAACTCATTAGGGCTCCGTTTGTATAACGTAATCCGGGGAATGCTGGTTAGGGTCGACACAACTTCTGGATGCATGTGGTACTATGCAGAGTAACGCCAATTTACTCTGCCGTAGATTTGTGAAGTGATGTCAAAAGCCAAGAGTCCCAGAGCCTCCTCATCGTACCATATGTACGGTGGGTAATAAGGCGCCAAGTTACCTCTTGCCGCGCTTTCGTGCCGTGCCTTGAGCCACAATACGTGGATGGAGGGGCACTAAGGCGGCCGGACCTGTCATGCGGGTTCGAGCCGGGATTTAAGACCTTCGTTGATTTGCCGTCTCCGTTGATCGACGTGTGGGAGGGGACCGAGACCGCCGGGTTCGCCGGTCGATTGGACAGATGATCGAATAACCGGTGTGACATGTTCCCGCACAAGCAGCTGCAATTTTTACTCATAGCCAATCATTAGATGCATATATCCTCAAGGACTTATCCATTTCCATTGCTGTCAGTTGCTGTACGGAGCATGCCTGCAGCTAATGCTTGGCCACTGTCACGGCTTTCTTTGGTCTAGTCTACTATGTAGATAGATCGGAGCTCAACGGGATCAGCGGGATCAAACGGGATAGTGGGACACTCTTGCCAAGAGCAGGACTCTTATTCAGGTTAGATTCGACGCCGAGGTAACGTTACCGGCCGCCTTCTTATTGGGTAGTCGTATTAACCTCGGCTGCCAAGAGATGGCTCAGCTCACCTCCGGCATCCCTAACATGTTTCACTCACTGCTGGTCCAACTCACTCACTCATTCACTCACTCACTCACTCAACTTATCTCCTTGGAGTTCTGAAGCTTGTTTCGGACGTTTCTTTAATCGGGTACCCTTTTCGTTTAAGCGTCGCACTCGGGTTTCTACCCTTTGTTCAAGCAGTGCGTTTTACCCCCGCCCTTCTCGTCAACTCATCTCGCCCATCAGCCCATTGTGCCCTCAATTTCAACATGGCGAATAGATCAGAGGGCCCTAACGACGAAGCCAAAGCTCAAGAGGCGCGCCAAAAATTAGACGACTACTTAAGATTGTTTGTCGACATATTGTCGAACCCCGAGCACCACGTAAGCGATCAATCGTATCTTCGCCTCTCACATCCATGCCTCCTTCGCAGGCTTCCATAGCGTCGCATTGCAGGCGCCTTCATGATTCATGCCTCATCCCAGTGGGGGGCAATACGTCTTGTCATTCATGCGCTTACATAACCCAAGGAATGGTCGTCATCCATTATAAAGCACATCTCCATCGTCTCGCACTCAGTGACGCCGCCCCATCCCCGGGCCACCTTTCGGTTCACTGTCCAGCCCATCCATGCCAATGGCCTGGGCAACTTGCATGGAGGCTGCACTTCGACCATTTTTGATGTCTGTACCACCTTCCCGCTGCAGATGATCTCGCGCCCTGGCTTCTGGCAGCATAGTGGCGTGAGTCGCACGTTAAATGTCACCTATCTGCGGCCGGTGCCTGTCGGTACCACTGTTGATATCGAATGCGAGATCATGCATGCGGGCAAGAGGCTCAGTAGCCTACGGGGTGTCATGAGGACCGCGACTGATGATGGCACGCAGGGCCCTGTCCTGGCTGTCTGTGAACACGGCAAGGTCAATACCGACCCGCCTGTTGAGAAGCTATGAGTAAGGGGACGGGGTCACGAAAGCCAGACTGCTTCATCAGATCATGATTAGAACTAGCTTCGCCTAAGATACGGGCACACGATTACCATGTCATCTTCTTACGAGCCCTAATACGCGGCCGCACCTGCGTAGCATAGTGCTTGGGAGCGAGGTACGAAGAGGTTGTGCGTCTTTCCCGCAATGTGAATAAGGCTATCGCCCAAACATACATAGGAGTGCCTAGCGTGCAGAACCAGAATGGCCTATTGCTGTCTTTTGTGCCCAGTTGCAAGGGTCATCTACAAGTGCGCGGGTGAAGGATTCACCCCTTCAGATTTTAATATTTAGGATTTTTTGGTCTAACCAACGGGTAGCAGACAAAGGCGATGCTGACGTAGGTCCATGTTACTAGATGCACTGGACTTCATCTGAATTCCTAGACGGGGGTCGGAGTGCTCCGAAAATATGGCGCCAAGCCCAAGTACGTCTGCTTGACAGGCATGTGCCTGCGATTGATAAGATAATAGATCAGACGGTATAATGAATCAAGCAAAATCGTGGGCGACCTGGTTCGCCATGGCTCCACCGTCTTTAGAGATTGCCTGGTTTTGCCTTGCGCATTCTCTGTCTGGCCAGTTAATTTTGCCGGTATCCCAACGCCCGCATCGCTCCACGGCGCATCTGCACGCCATGCATCGACTGAGCTTGCAAGGAAATACACTGGGAATACGTGTGTCCATGCAATGCTTGGCATCGTCTTCAAGTCATCTCCTCACCAATCACAGGTAGCTCGGAGACTTCAAGGAGGAGAGTTGGGAATGGGATACATGGAGTGATCAAGCACCATGTAGGTAATGCGATCAAGCATCTGCATTAAAACCCTGACCATGCATCGCAGTAGTCCTGCAGAGCCAACGACGGGCCAGATGGCTCGCAGCCCTGCTTTGCCCTACCGGACGACAAATACAAAGTATTCCATCCTACGTAGCACCTATCAATACAATATGTCCGAGGCCTCGTAACCCCGTGGTACTATCGGGGTTGGTTTCATGCGCCTTTATCGGGGAACATACAATTGTAAAACGATAATCCTATTTGCGTCGGCAGCATGATTGGTCGTCACAATCATGTAGTGTTCAACAATTTTCGAGGGTGGTCAGCGTAAACACTGCTATGGCGCTTCCACATCGAGTATCTTGGCTGCATTGTGGTTCAACGCAAGCCATGCATTATGCAGCCTGTCCCCTTTTACACCCCGCATCCTATATCTCGGTCCAGCGGGGGGCATAGGAAAACATACAACAAGTCGTATGTTGAGGTTGCGCAAAATCTTCTGTCTTGTGTTATTCAATATTGTCGTATTTTTCGTGACAACTAATTTACTCTTACTGTTGCCGCGATCGGATATCAAAAGGGCGATCAACACAGGTTACCTGCGCTCTCTTGCATGTTATAGAGGCCACGAGGCAATAGAACCTGCAGCGTGAAACAAAAGGCGCTTCCCCTTGCACTAGGAGACAGCAGATGGCCAGTCTGAGCTGAAGAGTCCTCACACCCCGGCAGGGCGGTACCTGCCTAATCTGGGCGAGAAAGTGCGATCTAACTGGTCCAAAGAATACCAACCGAAGCTTTTCAGCCCCCTGATCCCGGTCTTCGACTCAAAATATTGGCTGGTTCTGCTATTGATCGCACGGCTTTCGATGCAATACCTTCCGAGCCCGGGAGCCCGAAGATTCCCAACGCGATAAGTCATTGAACTTCCGTCTTGTTTTCTAAATAAGTAGGGCCATGGGGATCTCGGATATAAAAAGACGAGCATTCACCGTCCTGGTTTCCGAGCGTGACAGGCAACGTAAGCGAACCTTGAACTTCGGGGCCTTCTTCATTCTGTCCTCCATATGGCACTTATCCTACTGTGTTGGCTATTCCCTAGTATATCATTTGCGCTACATTTGCCTCCTGGCTTTACTTTGCTCTTTTGTTCCGCCTACCGTCTGCGCTGCACTGGCTCGCCTGGTCTTGTCCTGCTGCTATCTATTGCCACACTATCATCCTTTCTCATGGACGAGTCTACTACTACCTCCGTGGTAAATGGGTGAGATAATCTCCTTTCCGTCGTCGCATCCTTGTTTTCTCTATGTTCCTTAGTTTTCATACTTCTCTATCTTTACGTCTCTTCATCTCTAGGCCCCCTTGATCATGGTATGGAATATAACACAACTCATAAGCGAATTCACACCACACTCACTTATACCTGCTTTTATTTATGCTCATTCATTTCATCTTCCGCTTTTTGTCCCTCTTTGTCTCTTTATAAGCATACGAATACGGTAGAGTAACATCGATCCTCCGGTTCAGGGCCAGTCTAGTTAAACCGCCGCATAGATTCTCTGAGCCTCATCTAGCAACCAACAACGCCTCCATTTTCCAGCAACGAGTGCACTCCTACATGACAACTAGAAACGGAAGTGGCGATCCTGTTACCGCCCTCAGCGTGCGCGGCATGACAGCCGACTCAAGCGTATCAAAACGTCATTCTGAGGTGCTCCGAAACATCACGGATAGCCTGGCCAAATATCAGAACGGGAGTAGTTCAGGGGCTTAGGTTTGCTCAGTATGTTGTTTCCGTACTCATTCAGCGTCCAGCAGGCCATGAAAAGGAAAAGATGATATAAAGGCTATACGAACTTTACTTAGTCAATGCACTAACAGATCTTTGGCTCTTGAATCAATGTACCCCTCGTTGTGGTCCGCGTTGGAGATTCGGAGTCTGGGGTAGGCAGATCGTGTGTGCAGGCGATCAGCGGCAGACGGCCCATAGACCCACAACCTTCAGATCCGTGGAGAAGTGATCCGCGGTTCTAATGGCGGAAGCTAAGTTTCATGGTCTTGTCTGCACAGCGGTGGGTCCGAGGGCTGGAGTTACTCGTAAGACTCTTGTAACTCTGCCCTTGAAGCGACCAGTATAGCCGAGCCTATCCTGGAAATGGCCTAGGGTCCCAGGATGGATCCCGAAGTATCATAGATTACATTGTATCTTATCAAGGGTCTTGTCCATGGTTGTTGCTTTTCAGACAGCGAAATAATCCGCAGCCAGGGGTTGTGCTTAAGTACAACAGTAGTGAACCCGGTGGATTGGAGCTATAAGGATTGTGGGACGCATGGTCGGTGTTTTGTGCCCAACCTAAATCCTTGGTACCTAATATATTGGTTTGCATTGGTTCGCATTCCGCCGTGAAGTGGTGGAAGAAGAAGTGTCGCGTGCAGTCGCTGTACGGTACCACCTATTCATCATGTGATTCTGGCACAGCCTATAACCCCGCAGCAAAGCTGTCGAATGCTAAAAGATACCGGTAAGGGTGCCGCCACATAACACTAATCACCCCGACCAACGGTTGACCGGCATCCAGGTAACAAAGCAAACTGCGTCTGTGCGGCGACGATAGCAAGAATACCTAGTATAACACAATATACGTAACTACCTTTTTGTCATGGCGCGCAGTTGCCGACTACACTAACTTTAATCTCACCATACTTGCGCATTCAGGGCGGAGCGCTGGCCTGCGACTGAGTCTCATTGAGCCATATGTGACAGGCGATCCGCTGTCGAATCGAAACCAGGGCATAACAGGTTTCCTAAACCCCTGCCACACACCGATTATACCAGGATCGCACAGCCACCACTACATACTGTATGCCCAGATTAGGTAGATACATGCAATGCTAATACCTATGAAGAGGGAAGGAGGGTGGTACCGGTACTACAGCGTCTTCACCGGACCCAGATAAATCAACTCTTAATTGCACATCAAGCAGTCCTACCACGTTGGTTCTTATGTCAAGGCTGAATTAATTGAGAGCTATTGTGGCACATAGTGTGTACCGAGTTATAATTGTCTTTAGACAATAGTATTGTCCCTAATGGTGCCCCGGTTCTTAGTCTTGTCTACCCTAGGTGCTTAAGTAGGTAGGTACTCTTCTTTCACTTCCTCGAGAAAGCGAAAGATTACTATATTGCTACATGGCACGAGCGTTGGTTCTTCTACTTTCTTGAGGAAACGAAAGACAGTCCTCTTCTTCTGTCCGATCCTTACCTACTCCTGCATATTTACCTTATCTTTTGAAGAATGATGAGTGGTAGACGCCGCGGGTTGGACGCACTACCGCATGTTAATATCACTACGTCCAGGAATCTTGGCAGCTGAAGGACCTATCCTACAAACCCTACGAACCACTCCCGCGCATCTCAGCAGGGAGTAGCACATGCAAACCGCAAATGCACGCTACATTACACTAGATATGAAAGATGGCCGCAAAACCTCCAGCGCAAATCCTGCTTTTACGGCTCAACCTGGACTTCATCCGTTCGCCTCTTACACGGCGTCCAGTGAGTCATAGGGGAAAGCTTAAGGAATATACTATAAGTGGATAGTGCTTGTGACTGTGGTAGTTAAAGCATTCTTTAGAGGACATGCACAGATCCAGGTATGTCGCACTTATGTTTGCTGAAAGTCAGCGGCAGGGGAGCAATCAGATCAACTGAGGGTAACCCCCCCTGTCTACCTAAGCGTCCCGTGCATGTTGAGTAAAGACAATCCACAAAGGACTTAACGCCAAAACAACGCTACAAAAAATAGCGAGTCTCGTAAGCCTAAAAAGCGAGCGGCAAACCAAAATAAAAACATATTTACTTGCATTCTGGAGTAGGGGTCGGCGCAAAACGCATGCGCCCCGGAGGTCAAAAAGTTTAAAAAAAAAAAAAAAAGATTAAAATATATAGTTATCGCGGCGCAGCCGCTACGGCGTAGCCGCCTAATATTAGGCAAGAGTCGGGTACCTATAGCTTATATCTACACCAAAGTGCACAGAACTCTCAGGTAGACAGGGGGGGGTTACCCTTAGCTTAGTTAATCTATAGACTCATAGTAGGGGGCCCTGTCCTCCAAGAGCCTCTAACTCGGCTTAAGCCGACTAGAAAGTATATTCACTTCACAATACTGTAATAGCATTAATCCGCCACAGACCCCCACAGCCTCCTTAGGATTCTGCTTAGGACTCCTTGCTTTAGTTAAAGTTCCGTCTTAAAAAGGTCTTGGCTTCCAAAGTTCTTCCTTCATAGGTACAGTGGTAGACAGTACCAAAATCGAATTCTCCCTATATACTAACCTAAGCAGTACTGAAAACGCAGGCACCTGAATTAAGATCGATAGAATTAAGAGCTATGTGGCGCCATGGCTATATTGTTTCCAACAGAGTCTCGGTATTCAATCCGAGCCACACAACGGTAGAGCGTTGCATACGATACGACCCGACTCCATGTTCCTGTCGCCTCTGCACAATACCAGCCGCCCTGGAAGTGAGAGAGAGTGTGTGTGGGGGTGCCCACGTGCATGCATAGGGAGAAGAGACGACATCAAACTCATACTCCTTGAGCAACCCACATTTTCGCTCCCCGGGTCTTAGCTCCGTCTGCCACGCCTATCGATATTGACGGCAGATTCTCGATCTCGGGCTTTTTGCCCCAACCTGGCTTTAGTTGCAACTGGTGTTCCGGTCTGCGGATACCTACATTGGAGCCTCAAAAAATGAAGGGTAAGAGCTGGATAGAAACATCCACTGACGCACATATCATCCATGCCAGCTCCTGACCAGATGCTACAAGAACGCCCGTTGGTGCCTGGGTTAGACAACTACTTGAAAATTAGACCCTGTACAGAACCTCATGCCGCAGCTCATAGTTGCATTCGTAGCGAAACCCTGAATCTATAAGGATCACCTGAGGTCAAATTGCACATTTCTACATACTTAGTCAACCACATCGGCGCAATTTCCAAATGGGGATCGCGCTGGGCTGCTGCTGGCCTGCATGAACAGGGGCAGGCATTCAAGGGAGACTCGGGAGTGCTGGCTGGCCCCACTGCATCTGCGTGGGTAGATAATGTACTGTACTTGTATGTGGTACTGTATAGTCGTCTGTTTTGGTACGCACCACTCTTCCGAGTAGGTCGCATCGGCTAACTCGACCTCCTCTCAACGACCCTCTGTCTTCCGCCTACCTAGACCCTGCCAACTCGCGGACACGGGTGGGGGGCGGTGGTGGATGTTTTCGGTATATATTACCCATGCATTTACTTTCTTACGCGGTACAGAATCACGGATGCGATTTCCACGCGACAGCTAAGGGATGGCATTCTCAGGCCGCCAGATCTTGTGGCCCTGCTGATTCCTAAGGCCCTAAACTAGGTAAAATGATACACTTGGCACTCGACTCGCACAACAAATTGCTGTTTATTGTTTATAAGCAACAATACACTTTAAAGAAAAGTCAGACGGAATAGATAATGGCGAAAGCATAGTTACACACCGATGTAGTCGCAATGGGGAGTTGGTTAAAAGCGTGTCGTCAGTCTCTCACTTTATGATCCATCAACCCTGACAATAAGTGTAGTGCCACTACCATACTCTGAACGATCTAGTGTCGCCTCCAGCGGTGCAATTGCTGATGCCTCCCGGTGCGGTAGCGAATATATTCTCCTTTCCAGATAAAGGAGCCATGGCCTGCTGCTAGACAGCCACCTCGCGCATGCCACGCCAGCACCCACAAATCCTGATGGTACAAGGCGACCATCGTACCGGACCGTTACTGTAAATTCACAAGCGCGACCGAACTGTTATCAACAACGAACTTCGCATGTTGGTCTTAAGAGACACTCTTTTCTACCAGAAGCTAACATACCCATGTACCACCTGGAAGCTGGAAGCGAGTAATCCGCGTCCTTCTGCGCCCCAGCGCCACCGGCCCCATCCCCGAGACACCCATGCGTAATCACCATGCACCTTCCCGATGCGATGTTAGATGATGGTACACTATATTCGGTGGTCGACAGTCTAAGTAAGCGCGCGAAGTGCCACCCAATACCCATCGACTCCAGCTACATACGCAGGTAGCAGTCTTGGCTTCTCGCCTTGTAGGAACAGTACCAACAGTGTTTATGGTAACCTCTTACGGTGGATTCCAAGTCGTCAAGCCTACTCCATTACTTCTACAACATGATCACTATCACCCTTGGATGGTATAATTAAAAGTAACCGACCGATTAGGATTTTCAACTAAGCGAGTATTAAAGAACAATATTTACGTCAAATAATGCACTCTACCCCGACCAATGTTACGTGGGTTGGCTCGAGAGTGAATAGAAGGGACCTGTCCACAACCAGGACGGTAGCTTTTAGGGCTCAATAGGGCGACCAATCGATTCCTTAACCTCCTAAATGTCGGACTCCAGTCACATATACATATATATGGAAACCACTAGTCCCACACCATAGGGTAATTGGTAACTAGTCACCCGACAAGCAACAATTATAGACCAGCACAGCATACATTCGGCTTTTAACGTCGACAGCGATGACGGCGCCTCGAGCGTTGACGTATCAACGAGGTTGATAAAGTCTTTTCATTTTTAATCGGCTCAGGATACAAGTATTAGAAGTCAGTAATGCTGAAGCAACACCATGTGACAAGGGCTTGATCTCAAGGGCTTGGAACAGGGGTCATATTCAACTAATAATTCTCTTTCGGTCTCAAGTAGTCTTTATACACAGGTCTTTTTAGCAAATATTTTCTATTACCCCTCTTCTGTTGGGCTCCGATTCTAGGCTTCATTGCAGAGACTGTGATAGTCGCCGGCCAATACCTGGCTCAAGGCTAAGACATATGGCTTGACAGGTCTTGACAGGTCGTGACGGGTCATGGCGGTCCTTGCCGTGTGACACACCACGATTGACATAGTGAATTAGTAAGACTATGTTGCAAGAATAGAAGGATAGCTAGTTTAATGCAATATATGTAACTATGTTCTGTCCTTGGCCACAGAGTCGCCGACTACACGAAGCGCGCATGTGCACATTTAAGGAGGATAGAAGTTCTTTATAAGTTCTAGATGATTTCCTAATTTGGAAATGAGAAGCGGGCTATGCTGCCAAGGTCACAATGTCCTGTAATGTCACTGGCGAGACACCGGCCGTCTTTTAAGCTTCATTGGTCGGTACGCCTGTAACAAGTAGTCTATGATGTCGGATCTACGGTAGACAGCCAGGGGCCCGATAGAATTTCAATCGGCTACGTACGCCCCCTCAGATCTCTAGGCACTGCCTACCTCATTGGCGGCTACCATCGTGATGTTGACCGTGCTCTATTGACGGACCCTAACCGGCTGAGATACGACACGGGCCGGGCCACCTTCAACGATTACCCCACCATAGACACATTCAACGACGCAGGTTGATATGGCAAGTCAGAATGTTCTCTTTTCGCGGCTCGACGCAGGGGTTCCCACCAGCCCATATCCAATGTTACCCTATGAATCTCCAGGTCTCTAGTTGCACTTCAAATGGCACGAAACGGACGACAGAGGACTACGCGCATCGGAAGCGCAGGCCAAAGAGGCAGGCAGATCCGGGCGATCACTGGAACGTTGTTTAACGTTTAGATCCTTGTCGAACAGCAGGAACCCAAGCCTATGCTGAGAATGCTTGGCGACGGGGTAAGCTTACGGATAGTAACTAATTAATGGGTTTATTCCGGATGAACGTTCCCAAATGGGATATGGGTTCTTGCTGTCGCCAACCATAGATCGGAGTCCCTGCCATATAGGTACTACGTATTATACAAGACAGAACTTTAGAAGCCTGGACTAGTGTTATAATATCCTTCCAATACGTTTGCTTATTTACCCATTGTTTGTTCTTGAAAGGATTAAATATCAGTCCTAACTGGGTAGCTACGGACTTCTTTAAAGCAAAGGAGAGATATTCGCTTTTAGGTCCCGTTTTAGACTTAACGGAAGCCATTCTAGGGTGAGTAAACTCAACTGACACTAGTAGGCTTTTGTCACGTCCTGGCATGATTGGCCCCCATGCATGCCCATGCAGAATTAGCTTTGAAGACCTCGGGTTATCCGGGGTTACCGACTAAAACATGCATGTAGCTTGCGTTGTATCTCCAAATACACGGTTCTTTCGTATTGATTCCCTCGGGTGCGTCTGAGAAAATGGAGGAGGGGGTAAGATAAGGTAGTAAGCGTTAATCTCTGCACATGACGCAGAATTCGCCCTATTTGCCAAGACATACTAGGAAATGTGCTAAGAGAATGTGTATTGATGTGTTGTCCCGGAGGACGGAGGAAATAACTAAATAATTAGTCCTATGAGCACCCCACAGAAACCACTCTAAGTGGAAATCCATCTACTTTTTGGCTTTCCTTTTCGATATCTCTGTCCTACTTGAAATAATATCACATCTACATGAAGACCGCCCATAATGTACACACCCACCCAACCAGCGCGGCCTAATGATGCAACGAGCTCATGGCCGCGAGTTGCTAGACTACTACGATAACAAGCAATGGTCTTTCTCGACCCTATCCTTGCCTATGATCTGCACCGACCCCTGCATCTTTACCATCGTGGCCTTCAAGGCTCTAATCTCATTCCGCTACTTTTATTATTCAAACACAATGACCGGCAGACGCCGCGTGAAAACTGCACAGATTCGTAGCGGGACTGGACGCTCTACCGCATGTTGGTCTCATCGCGCCCAAGAATCTTGCAACTTGGGGACCTTATCCTACGAACCGCCCCCACGCATCTCGGCGTGGGTTGTGCCCCGCAACCACAATCTGTCCACGTTGAGGAGTAGCAGCATACGAACCGCACATACACGTTACATTGCACTGGACTCACAAGGTGGCCGTAAAACCTTCAGCGCGGATACTTCTTTTGCGTCTCCACCTGAATTTCATCCCCTCATCGGTTATCTATATAGACCGTGCGGTATGGGTAGGCGACTAAGATCGATCGTCCGTCCGTTGCCCCCTCCATTCGATGAAAACAGTTTGAGGGGGGTATCTTACCTCCTACCTACCATAACCTACCTATCTACCATTTCCGCGATGCGGCAGCACGACGGCGGCTCGGGTGCTCGGTGAAAGGTCCCTTTACGGTCGCTGCAAGGACTCGGCATCGACTAGATGACCCGCAATACCACGCTTGCCGGTGACAAACAACGTGACGTCGACAAGGTATATACCATAAAGAAAATTTCTGGGCTGCCAAGGCGTTGCTACGGCCACTTATGTTCGACTAACCTTCCAAAAGCAGCGGGATTGGACCCTTGGTTCTTGCACCGCGTGGATAGCGGGTCACAGGTTAAAGCTTAAGGAATACATTAGAAGTACATGAGACAGTGCTTGTAGCTGCACGTGTGTGGCAGCTACATATGCGAAGCATCCTTTGGAGGACACGTTTTAATTCAGCCTCATGTTTGCTGCAAGAGTCGGACTTGGTTTATAATGTAGTTAATTTATTCGTCAATGCACTAGTGTCTTATACGAGGGAAATTGTGATTCTTATGCGGGGCAGATATGTACAACTAGCTGAAACCCTGTCATTCCCATCCGAAATAGGAACTGTCAGGTTATCGAATCATACCAGAACAGAAACCTCTAACTCGGCTTAAGCCGACTAAGTAGTACGTATACCCTTGCAGTCTATGGGCATATGTAAATCCAACGCAGGTGTGTGCATAGCTAACTACACGATACATGAGTATTTACTCGGTGATCCGTTTAAATACCGGCAAGGAGTCCCTCAAATAAGGTATCGGCTTTCAAGGTTCCTTTTATATACCGTGGTAGATTGTATTAGTTGCATTATAACTGCTAACTCCTGTCGACGGTACATTTTTCACTATACTACTACTACAAATTTCGGCACATGAATTAAGATTGAAAAATTAAGAGCCGTTGTGGCGTAATTGCTGTATCGAGGTATAGTTGGCTGTGGGTACACACTACTACGTTAGTGTAGTATTGTTCCCAATCCGGGCCACAAGTTGTCAGACTTGGCTGCAGATTCTCAGTTTCGGATCCTTTGCCCACCCTCGCTTATATTCCGGTCTACGGATACCAGCTGAAGTCGAAGCGCCACATTAATTGGAGTCCCGAAAGAAAAGAGGACTGGATCTAGAAAAAAAAAAAAACATCCGCCAACACGCATATCGTCCATATTAGCTCTCACAACCACGACATTCAGTGCCCGAGTAAACAACGACTTGGAAACTGGACCCTGTACAGTTCCTCATACCCTATCCCAGGTTACACTCGTAGCGAAACCCCGAATTTGTGAGGGCCGCGTGAGGTCAATTGCACGGCAGGTCACTAACACGGATAGGTCAGCACACATTACCCATACATCGACTTTCTTACGCGGTGCAGGAGAACGGAAGGGTATTCCTAGGCCGCCAGATCTTGGGACAACCCGGAACGGGGTGGACCGCCACCTCGTGCATGCCACGCCGGCACTCACAAACTTCACCGACGCAAGGCAACCAGCATGCTAGGTCCTCAGGTTTATCAGCTCGGCCGAGACACTTCTGGCTAACAGGCCCTTGCACCACAATCCCTGTAAGTAATCCGCTCCCATCCTGTGGGGAGCGCAGACAGTGGAGCGCAGAATTGGCACGACTATAGCAAGGCCCGGATGCGGTGCTTGTCGGCGACCACACTAGACCAACAAGTCCACAACTGGGAGGCCACCAGGAGCCTCATTGAACCATCTCTTGTGACAATCAATTCTTGACACCAAACGGAGCGACCAGCTTGTTCGAGCGGAACACAGCCCGCACACATCCATTAGCCCACCCATTCTACCCTAATGGAGCAGAGTACCTTCCTAGGTACATCCAACTACCCTTTATGCACCGCAGTGCAGGTAGGTTCTTGATAAACTAAGGGATATGTATATTCCCGTAGTCCTTTAAACTGCGAGGAGTGAAGACCGGCTGGCAGCGTTTTTCTCCGCCACCAATTCCCTGTCGGAGTTTCTATTCGGCCCTGCGTGATAGGAGACCGTCCCCATCATCATGCCCGGCAGGCTGACTCTTCCTGACATCAGCATTGGATTGGTTCGCTGGCGTTTCCACCTGTATAATATGCCCTATATGGCCAAGGTCTATTCGCCCGCAGGAAGACAGGAATCGCCAGCAGTCCGACTGCCCGTATCTCCTAGTACGGTAACGAATGCATTCTCCGTTGGAGGAAACAACAATTCTTGCCACTCTCATCCTGTCTATATAATGGAGCACTTCCCTATGCCCTTTTCCCAAGGTAGACAAGGAACATCAAGAGCATTGTCACCTTCTCTCCTCGTTGTGTTAGCCTATTATTTATATACAGATCTACTCTAGCTATCTACGTGCTCATTCACCCAGTATTGAGTACCTAGGTCGCTCCCGTGGTCTTCTACCTGTCCATATACATCGCTACCCTATTGTCTCAGTCATGGACCGATCGACCACTACCCACATGAACACATCAACCACTGCCTCCATGGTGAACGGGTGAGGACTACATATTTTATGGCCTTTCCACTTCGTCTCTTCCCTCCCTCGTCCGATAGAGAATGTAGACGAGACAAAGGATTCGATATGTGACGGCGCGTTCCCCTACACCCATCCCGAAACGTTGTGCGTATGATGGAAGACATCCATCATCACGGACGCTCACGCGACACGGTCAATGAACTTCCTCCCTCTACGCCAACAAAACTTCTCCCACTCCTCCACTCCTCCCCATCACGCGCGCGTTAGTGTCTATATCCGTCTTGCTACTATGGCTTCACTACGATATATATTATATCGTACTACACTATGAGTACTGCACTTTGACCTTGGATATTGTTTCTATTTTGAGTGTTTGCTTCGAAGCCTATCGGTAGATCTCTTATGTGTCAAGCACATCCCCCCACGCTAGCTGGGACGAGGACGTCGTTTTGTTTTGCTTTTCTCACCAAGTTCTAGTACTACTATATTTCCACATATACACCTTCATCCACAAATATACACATACGCATATATAGATTATACTAACGCATACCCCTTGACATCTCAGCAACGTCCCAGTTAGACAACAACACCAGTTCCCCAACCTTCCATCAATCAACAACACCACCCTAGCCCAAGAGAGACTACGCTCGTACATGACAACTAAAAATGGGGGCGGGGACTCCGTAACGGCATTAGGGGTGCGGAACGCAACAGTCGAGTCAAGCGTAACAGACCGCCTGACGGGAGTCCTCCAAAGCGTCACAGACAACTTGGCCAAATACCGGAATGGCGGTAACTAAGTCGTATGGGAGGAAAAGGGACGATGATGATGTTCCCATGAGAATATTACGCCATATAAAGAGACTACCTATGTACGAAGGAGGAAGGTAGTAGATGGACAGGGTAGTGAGCCTTAGCTTTGGATTCCATGCTTCTGATTCTATGGCCACTATAACATCAATATAATGCTATTGTTAAAGGGATTATGAGAGCGGTCATGCAGCCCCGGTCACCGCTGATGTGGTGAATGGACGGGTAGACGGAAGTCCAGGCAGTGTGGACAGTCGTAACAGCTACATTAGTAGTCCGTTTTGATCTTAATTTGTTTCAGCTCAGGTGCTGAGCCAGCTCCAGTGCCGATATGGCATATGCATGCTTGATAGGGCCAAGCCGCTCCTGAACTTCCTGTTTACCTGTTTTAGGGCTTTAGGCGCCTGCAGACGTTGCGTTAGATTTTAGCGGTACGCATGCACCTCACCCCTGCGTGCTCTCAAAGATGATGCATCCGGATCCCGGTGATCTTCCCTACCCTGCACAATTGCATACCTATACCGTCCTAGAGGCTCATCTCCCGTCCGCTCCTGGGTTATGTAGATCATACGATAGTAGTCCCTGGATAGCTAGGCTAGGGCTTTAGAACAATCCAGCGGTGTTTCCTTATCAAACCGTGGTTTTTATTACTTGCATCATATATTTGTGCCATGTCTTTATCCCAACTATGATATAATATACCCGGTCCGGGACCCCTTGCTATTATTGGGCAATTGGCTGCAACACGGCCCGTCGCCACGAGCTGAACCCCAGTTTCGGAGAATCTCGATTCTATATCGTATGTTGCAACCACCATCGTGCACGTCCAGCAAGGTAGAAGTTCGCGACGAGCGCATAGGACTTGAAGGATACATCAAAGGGCAACTGAGCACATATCGTGAGAAGTAAGGCAACCAAGATGTGTATCAGATTTCCGAGATCACCAATGGCCTTCGTGTCAAACAGTAGTGGGGATGGAGAGGATTTATCGCGATCATTTCCCGCTTTATTGCGACCCAAGTGGGTGTCCCACGAGATCCCGACAGGATCTAACTAGTGCAAGGTGTGGCTCGTAGGGCGGGGGGGATAGCATGTATACTAGGTACTCCAGCTACCGGCGACAGGGGGGTTGTTGGGCGCCAAGACAATACCACGTAGCCAAGCAGGTCAAGCGCTAACATTCGAACGGACGAACCCGTTCACTATTACCGCACTGATAACGACATACCGTACCACTACCTGCACTACCGAACCCCCGCCTCTAGATTCTATTGCGGCTCTGTGCGAATGCAAAGGTATTCGGGCACAGCACTGTGTTTTCCACATTCAGCTCCCACAGCAAGCACCCCTGTCGCTAAGACTATGGTAAAAGCCTCCATACCGTTGCAGCTGCAGTCTTCGTATATGCCCTGTACGCTGGTCCCACGTTTCGCTCTGAGCCCTGCATAAAAATGACCAAAACGGCATTTTAAACTACTGCAATACCCCCCTACCAAACACGGCTTGACAAGTAGCGCTAGGCAAGGTTTGGGGACGCTTAGGACAAGGCAACGTACGAGCCAGAAACTAGCTTTTGTACCGAAGTTTTTAGTATAAGTACCTACCTTTTGAGACGAGATACTGTACTTTCTACGCGGTCGGCTGTTGGTTAGCGTGCCAAGAATACCTAACAGGGGCAGGTTTTACTAGGGCCAGGACAGTATACTACTATGGTATGTAAGTGTTACAGTAGTGCGTTGATGCTTCGGGTGATTACGCTCTCGCTGCCTATACGAGCTTATTGTCAAGGCAGCCCTATTGTTAATATAGCCCGCAGATCGAAGCCCACATATCTGCTAGCTGACAAAACCATGCTGCATATGCCTGTTTGCCGGCCCAAGCACGGCTGGTGCCGATTCAGGCCCTGAAACAAGCAGAGTTGAACAGCCCCAGCAGCAGGGTCTGACCCTAGTATCTGGATCTATACTATGTGCTGCTGACATGCGTGGGTCAAAGCACCAAATGGACGGCCGGTGTTGCTATGTTGTGACTCGATCATACCTAGGCGTTGTCCTATGGTACCTACCCAATCAAAAGCATCTATCTTCGCATTCCGGGGCTGGTGTAAAACGTATGCTTGATTTGGTACTTTACCTAACTCTGGAGGTGGCCCTTTTTCTGCATTAGTAGCATGGATGTTTATAGGCGCTGCACGAAAATCGTGTGACATGGATATGGAGGGTCATGGACTCCCAGCGTGCATCCATGATGCAGCAGGCGACGCCGATCAATGCATAACCTAAGTCCCGCTATCTCTTCTCGCTATCCATGCCTATATGTCTACCTCCTGGCAGGGCAATAATGGCCGATATCCTTCTCGTCTGTAAAACAGCAGAGCGCTTATGCGTATTATGGGTTGATTTAAAGACGAACAGCGGCGAACAAGTGGATGCTAACAGTGCTTAAACGCAGCTAAGGAGTGCGCATGGTCGCTAGGTCACGTTGACCGGCACGATGGTTGAAGACCGACGTTGCTGCACGGCAGACCTGTTCACCCGGTCAAGACCGAATCAAGCGAGCAGACAATAAAAGCAAACGGGCAGTTCCATCACCACGTTTCCCCAAAACCCGAATTGTCTGTTGCGGTGGGGTTCGGTGGGTGGAAGCGAGGCGGAGGTGTGACCGTAGGAGAACGTGGACGCTTGGCACTAATTACATATTATTGGGTGCGTGTGCAGTAGGTACTGTACACTACTGTAGTTTCGGCCGCTTAGCGTCGTTCAAAGCGCGCGTGTGGCCGCCAGCACGGGCGCTAAGCTTCCCCGGGCTTTTAACGCCTCCACAGGCCTTCTTCACGTCGGGACGTCTCTCCACTACCGAGCATGTTTTCTTTCTTTCGGATTACCGGTGGCCGTGTCAGCTTTTGGGTAGAATAGAGTCAACCACTTACATAAAGAATTCTTCAAAGGGGGTCAATTTAGGATGGAGTCGACAGTTTACCCGTAATCCTTCTAGGAAGAACCAGGTTGGCGCACTATGGTAGACTTGGCAGTACAAGGTGCAACCCTGACTGACAGGCTTGACAGATCTTGCCGGTCCCGGATCCCGACCGCTCTGCCTCTCCTGTCATCGTACACGATGTAGAGCTGCAAATTACAAAGGCGTTTATGTCAGCGGCGGCGGCAATAATTTATAGGACCGGTAAATGTATTTTTCAAAAGTTCTGGAGCACGCGCTTAGCATAAACTTTGCTCATTGTTGCAACACGGCAGCAGCGTCAACAAATAGCTGTTTGATTATTGTGCAGTATTCATTATTCATTATTCTGTACACAACTAATTTATAAACAACCAATTGTTCAAGTTGCCTTGCTATACGTCATGGACCAATTCCCCGGCCTCCAAAAGGCTTATGCTGCACACGCCGGAATGTTAACCCCCACGTGCAAGGTTGAGTTAGGTAGCATTGTCCTAAGCCCAAGACGTTACCTAACTCGTTAGCGCCGAAGGAATCTAGAGATCGGTTAGTGTATTATCTCAGTAACGCCTTATTAACTTACAACCTTTGCGACACTTCCGAGGTTCAACTAGCACGAAAGCAACTCAAGAAACATCTAAGCCCCTGAACCATCCCCGTTCCTTTCCAATAGGGTTAAGATATCTGTGAGATCCCGATGCACCTGAGAAGTACGTCTTAATACGCTTGCCTCAGGTGCCAGACCCCGGACCCCTAGAGCGGTCACAGGGTCACCCCCTCCGTTTCTAGTTGCCATATAGGACTGTACTCGTCGCTGGCTGTGGGGCGAGTCGTTGGTCGGCACGGAGAATGTATGCGGTGGCTTGATAGGTTGATCGCTGATAGGGCAATAGGCATTGTTAGTATACTTGATATGTATATGTACACGTGTGTATGTGTGTATGTGTGAGCAATAAACAGGGAACATGATATTACAAGTACATCAAATGACATTGTCCGAGACTCCAGGGCAACAGTGACTCCCATGTGGAGTAGGTGCATGTTTTGTAGAAGAGCTCAATATCGAGTGTTCTCCTAATGAGAAGTAGAGAGGCATATGTATCTATGACTTGGTCATGGAACATCAAAATAAAAGACCATAGTATGGGCCATGAGGTTATAGGGATGTGGACAAGAGACTATATCTGATATATACATGATACATGTAAAGAGAATAGATAAGACTCAAACGGAGTAATGATAAAATAAAGAGTGCATAAGTTAAGCATTTAAGATAGTACAGCATCGATGGAGTGTCCATCTATATTCTAGACGGCTAGCGACTAAGAAAATGAGCGGGATGCACTTACTCATTAACCATAGGGGTAGTGGTAGAATTGTCCATGATGGGGGACGGTAGTATAGTAGTATATAGTAAGAGAGGATGCGTGGGCTGCTTAAAGGCGACGGAGGAGCGCTCGGATGGACAGACAAAGGGGTATAATAGACGAAGAACCGAGACGAGAGCAGAGGCAAGAGTGACGGAGACAACAATATAATGGATGTAGGGAAGGATGGGCGAAGACAAGAGCCGGAATCCAAGTCAAGGACGCAGGAGCTGAGAGCCGAGAGCCGCTTGATACTCACTTGTCTTGCTCATCGTCTCGGGGAAACCTCGAGCGAACACGTTGTTATATAGTCGATCCGGCATTGACTCGACAGACGGAGACCGGGTTGCCACTGGTAAGAAATGAAATAGTAAATGCGAATTGTCCTATGTCATTCACGTGGCTGCCAGTATTGCTGCGAGGTAGCTGCGAAGTACATGCATAGTACATAGGGTCAACTGAGCCTCCGCGTGCTGGGCTACTGTCAGGAGCGAAGGTCTGTTGGACCCACTATAAGGATTCATATGTTGCACAGTGCGCCCCTGGGCTTGGGGGGTGCATCATCGTCCAGACCTTCGTACAGACCCCTGACAGCTACCTAGGTATGGCGATTCGATGTATATGCATGCCAAGAATGTTTGGCCGGGGCGATATCTCTCCGGCTGGCTGGCTGCTGGCTGGCTATACCGATTAACGCCGACGGAAGCGCATTAGTTCGACCTATAGGGAAACATCACCAGCAAACACCGCCTTCGCTGTAAGTCCGCAACGATGGCCCCGTGGGAGACAGTGCACACAATCATTGTCATTTCATCAGGCAAATGTGACCTTTTGCTTAACAACATGGCGGTGTTAACAGAGTTATTCTCAAACGTTAAAGATAGCTTAGAGGAAAGAGGCTAAAAACGTGTCGAAAGATGTGGATATGACTTTGCTCTACTCTGCGGTGCGCTATTCCGCAAGTCCTTAACGAAGAGTATGAGTGAGGTCGGGTTTGCGACGTACAGACAGACGCACAGACAGACGTACAGACAGACGTACAGACGCAGTTTAAAGGACCACTCACCATGGAATCTGGAAAGGTTTATGGAGAATCGGGCGTCTCAGGTGGCCCGATTAGTCCAGTCTAGCAGTCGGCGGGATTGCAAGGAAGAAGTTCGCGGTCCAGCCAACATGAAGGCACCTTCTCATGAAGGCACCTTCTGCCGAATGGGGAGATACATGCACATACAGTAGCAGACATGGTTTCGTATTGAACACCCGGGTACTGTACAGGAGCAAGCACACGCGAGTGACGTTCATTGAATGCTCCCCCACCTGCAAGGTCACAGTGGAGGTGCACACTGTCAGGTGTGGGTCTAATAAACCGTGGCACGCAAGCCCGTTGTGTCTTTTTAAGGCAACCAGAGCCTCAAGTTCCACTTTTGCGAACCTGCAAGGTCCACCACAGTGGAGGTGTACGCTATCAGGCGTGGGTCTAATAAACCGTGGCACGCAAGCCCGTTGTGCCTTTTTAAGGCAACCTGGCTCAAGTTCCACCTCTGCGAACCAGTCCGCCCTATGCAGCCACCCTCAATTCCAGTATCTGCCCTCCTCCTTCAACACTTCGAGAAGAAACTTTGTTTCTTGGAAGGATCGTTATCTAAGCTGTACGTCGCAGATGAGAGCTCGCCAAAGTAGCGCCTGAGAAATCTCACGGTGGACTCGACTCACTTCATCTACTCCATTCTTTCGACGACCTGAATATACAACTCCGAATCGCAGCAGTGAAATTACATTATAGGGAGCAAACTATGCCTACCTATTCTATTTCGTTCTCATGCGCGCCGATGGTACTATACACCCGAGTATGAACGCCGCGCAATGCAGTAATGAGAACCATCTCTTGGACCATCATGGATTCTTGTCTGTTTCAAGACATTCCTGTTTCGACTTTCAACTCCACCCCGTGTCGGGCAATCTTACGCTACATCAGGAAGCCTGTCCCCTCAAAGCGTATCAGTCAGTCGTAGCACATAGGGCAAATTCCCCGTATCTTGAGACGTAGCAAGGCGAATCACCGATCCCTGCGACGTCGACACAAGACTCGCGCTCGATACCTGACTGGCAGGGTACGGCCGCCGCGACTGCGCAAAACTGCTCGCGCTACTAGCGCTGCTAGGTGAGCGCGACGCAAACGTCCTGTCGGTTTTGCTTCGCGGCGTGGTCGGCGCTGTGCGGTACTGATGGCGCGTGGTGGCCGACGAGTTCCGTACGCCTAGTCGCGCTACGCGATGGTGTGACGAGCGCGTGCTACTGCGATCGAGGCTATGGACGCTGCGGATGCTCGGCGTGCGCGTTGTCGGACTGGAATCTCGTGGCGCGTCGTCGTCAATGTGCCCGTCGAAGCGGAAATTACTGCTATCGTCATCGCGGGGGTCGTATAGTATGGTCGGACTCAAGGGCTGCATGGCACGTAGCAGCTCGGCGAAGAGATGCATGAGTCGTCTGAAAGTCGCGTTGGACATGGGACGGCCCGAGAAACGAACTCGCTCGTACAGATCCAGGAAGTGCATGAGGTCCTGGGAAGCGGGCAAGACGTCGAGCTCGGTGAGGTGCGCCGTGTAGCTCCGCATGGTCATGTTCGGGGCGCGTTGCAGCAGCATTACGGCTTCGGCGTCTAATACCGGAGCTGTCGGCACCGAGTCCGGATCGGGTGGGGCCTGCGCAACGGCTTTGGCCTCGATGAGATTTGGTAGCTCTCCCAATACCGTGGAATACTGGAGGCTGGGTAGGTCTGGCGACGCGGGGGAACCCCAGCCGTAGTGCTCTACTTCGCCCCATACAGGTCGCAACTGCGGTGAAGCAATACTCGCCTCGCCCCCCACGGCCGCCGGAGGTTTCGACCTGAATAACTGAAGCGATCTACGGCCTCGCCTAACCTGCAAATGATCTACATCCTCATCCGCTGCAGTGCTGCCTGCCGCAATCGATGGAGTTCCAGGCGGCGTAATGACCCGTGGGCGGGCTGCCCAAGCTATGGCGGCACTGTCGCTCAGACTCTTCACAATCATGTTGCGCACCTCCTTGTTGACATCGCCCTTGTCGACGGGGATCCATGGTTTGGGGATCGAGGCGAGCACGGTGCGGGTTACGTAGAGTCGGAGGAGGTAGACAAACAGGACGATGAGGATGGTGACAACGTAGACGATGGCGATGATGATGACGTTGATGAACTGGCGGGTGGTGGTCAGGGCCTGGCGGACGAAATCGCCGGGAACGACGAGGAGCAGGATGGCCAGGATGAAGCAGAGTAGGCCGTAGACGAAGTTGTAGGCGATGCGCGACACGAGCCGAGTGCTTGTCATGGCGCTGTGTGAGTGCGTGAGGTCATGTAAAACGTATCGAGGGTGCAGGCTATCGTTTGTTCGTATTCGATCGAGTCGAGTCGAGTCGCGACGTGCGGCGCCGACTTGGCGGGTGGCGGTCGTCGGAATCGCTTCGTCTGGGTTCGACGCTCATATTAGAAGCATCATAAGCGCAGGTAGCTTGACGAGGCTTTGAGGGGTTGGTAGTATTGGAGGCGGGAGCGGATGCTTATCTTATAGGTCCAAGCAGGTAGGGATTCATTGGTTGGGGTAGGTAGTATGTAGTATAGTGTAGAGTTCAGCTGACGTCGCATCCATCACGTTTTGCTATGTGGGTCCAGCTGAAACAGGGATCCTACCACGTGGGCATCACTTCTCGAACGGGTAAGTCTAGCATCTGGATACTGTACTTACTCTTCACTGTCCCACATAGTTCACCGGGCTAGCGCAGGCACTACGGTGAGCTTAACTCAACCTCCATGTACCACATACAAGTAGCTTATTCGAATTTATGATTGGGTCTCCGTAAAAGAAGCTGTAAGCACTCCCATGCAATGTTATTATGAGACAATGCTTATCAAAAGTCTATCATCTCCTCAACACGAGCAGTTCAACGGCCAAGAGTTTTGATTTTGATTCTTAGTACAGCATGTTCTCGTTTTCATACATGGCTTCCGCAACCCAGTCGTCCATTATGTTTTGATTACGGTATCCCGGGGGTCTGCCAAGGCAGGTAATCCCCATCCAGAGCCCCGTTAAAAAGATCAAGGCTCATGGTCGCCAACTGTTCCCACTAGCCCAGTTGCTGCATCTCCGGTTGCCCTCCCTCTTGCCGTCTTTCCCCGGGCTGTGGCATCGCCGCGGCCTCCCGCGCCAACCTCATATCCGCTCGGCTGAGTCGGAGATCGGTGCTGTACCGGGCGAACGCTGTCACGAGGGCCCCGAGCCCCACCTTGAGAGCTGTCAGCACCTCCGTCACTTCGGGGCATTGCCGCGTCTGGCTCAGGTCAGTCCAATGCGTCGGGAACCCGTCCCGGATTGTCTCTAGTTTCCTGATGACCACCGTGAATGTCCGTATGATGGATGCCACGTCCCTCTGCACGTTACCGTACCTGTCCTCGGCCAGACTGCACACGGCTAAACGTGACAGGGCGTATGCCGCGTTGATATACACGCTGGTCTCCGCATATGGGCTTCCCAGCACCGCCTTGGCCAACTGCCGGTCAAATGTCTGTTGGAAGATGGGGCCGAGGAAGGGGAGAGCCATCACTCGGACTGCGACGCTTGCCATATAGCCCCGCATAGCCTGAGGTTGGAGTGCCTCCTTTTGCTCTCTGGTCATGACTCGATCGGCCACCTTGACGGCATGTTTCTTGATGACGGGTGCCCAGTCCTCGATCGGTGTCTTGCCTGGAGATGTCACGACTTTGGAGACCGTATCCCTAATCAGGTATGTCTTGTCGACAGGCCTCGCAGCAGACACGTCGTTGGTTCGGACGGGCTGAGATATGCGCTCACGGGGCTGCGTCGGGGCTGCGGCCGGCTCTGCTTCGGGAGCTGGTGCTGGTGGATTTTGGTAATTGTCAATTTTGCGCTCAATGTCTTTGATGGTGTCGAGGCACGAGGCATAAATCTGGGACCACGTAGGCCCATCCCTTCGATCGATATCTTCAAAGATGGATTGCCGTCTCGTTGTGTAGTCTCGTGCGATGAAAGCAAGCTCCCACATTGCAAAGGCCTATACCGTCAGTGACCATGTTGAGCTAAGAAATGCGTTGATCGCCATGACTCACGAATATTCTGGGCTTCCTGCTTTTCAGTCCATTTAGCAAGCTACCGTTGGGGTCCTTGGACTCGGCGGTCAATGGCTGTTCGTTCTTGAGCGGCTCACGTGTAAGTTGCACCCGAAAGGCAATATCGGCGAAGTACCAGAGGAGGCCCAAGAGAAACGAGGCCCAGATGGTTCGTCCCAGCATCCAAAAACTCCAAGGCGCGCTCCCGGGAGGTAGGTTGTATCGCGGGAGGTCGGTATAGATAAAGCGGAAGAGCCACATGGAGGAGCGCCACGCAGAGACTCTGACAAAGTGGTATAGTACCATGTAGTTGACCATGGCGACAGTGATGGCTAGCATGCCGCATCGCACAACCAGGATGGGAGTCCATTGGCCAATCTTGATGGACCAGTGTTCTGGTGGTGTTGGCTGGGCTGCATTCCCTTCATTCCCGCCCTCAACCTCGGGCCGCGCCCGGACGGCGCCTAAAACCAGACGATTCTGATCCAATGCTATATGAATGACGCCCTGGACGAGGCCCAGCACTATGAAGTTGACCGTGTAGAAGACGGCATGCTCGTTCAGGCGTGAGCGGCCGGTGGCGTAAGAAATCCAACGAATTCCGGCATCTTCGGGCGTGGACTTGAGGTAAACCTGGCTGAAGAGCACGGCGGAGATGACGTAGGTGACGACGGTCTCGAAGGTGGAGAAGGGAAGTACGATGTTGGCCAAGGCCTCAAAGGGCGAGTTGGAGGTTCGAATGCCCATGTGGGCGTGGGCGATGCGCAGGATGATGATGGGCAGGACGCAGAGGAAGATGGCCAGGGCCCGCAGGCCAGGGAGACCCAGGGGGAACCATGCCCAGATGACTGCAGGGAAGGGTGGTTAGCGGAGAGGAAGCGCCGTGGGCTCTGGGCCGTGGTGTTCAATGGACATACAGGAGTTCCAGCTGGAGAGGGTGACAGACTCGAAGTAGGCGAGGCCGACAAGGATGGCGGCGGTGCCGGCGAAACGTCGTTGTAGAGCGGGTTGGAGGAAGTCTTTATAAGGCGCCCGTCGCGCAACTGGCGGTGGCATCTTTGTGCGACTGGAGAAGAAAGAAGAAGTGGAGGAAAAGATGTGATAAATCAGCACATTGTATGAGGGACGGGAAGAAGGCTGCAGCCTACGCGAAGGATGCGCGGAAGCGTAGACGTGGGCGGGATCGGATGCGATACACAAGACGGGGTATTATGATGAAATGTTGGTGTTTTGGGAGCTGCCGAGTAGGTATGTAAATAAAAAAAGGCTGCAGGGCACTATGTAGCTACCTAGGTAGGTATACTTTAGGTACCTGAATACGCTAAAACAGTGCCCGCGCTCTGTAACGCGCGCTGTAGCCTCAGGTACCACCACCGTACCGGGGTTCTGTTTGGAGGGGTAGATGGAAATATGGATACCGCAGCTGGAGCCGGTGTTGCACCAGCCACAGATCCCACTCGTCGCTTAGGTGGCGCAGTACTAGATGACGCCAGAGCTGACTGCTGCCGCATGTGCCTGCAGCCTGCACCTACCAGTGGTGCCTGCCCACCCCATTTCGCCTGGTAGTCTGGATGATAGGCCGACCTCCCTCTTGACTTCCCTCTTGGCTTCACTCATAAATCAATACCACCACCCAACGGCGCTGTCACAATCAAGGTCATCCAGTTGACCGCCCTATCGGTCGCTCTTTTCCTTTCGCCATCTTTGCCCTTTGGAATACGGTACCTGAGTCACCCAGTCTCGAGTCCCGCACATCGCATTCAAACCGTCTCCTTCTATCCGCCCGCCTCGGCACTCGATCAACACCATCCCATACTTTCGCCCGCCATGTCTTTCGACCAGCTCTCCTCGGTAGAGTCCGGCCGCCGATCGAACAATGGCGCCTACTCCGACGATCCCGAGTTCTCCCGCCTGTCGCAGGGCCTGATGAACCAGCTGTTCCACCTGCAGGGCAACATCTCGAAGCTGCGCACCGACATCAGCCTCCTCGGCACCAAGCGGGACAACCCCCGCCTGCGTGAGCGCGTGTCCGGCGCCCTGGACGAGTCCACCGCGCAGTTCAAGGACGTGGGTGAGGGCGTCAAGAAGATACAGGGCTGGGGCGACGTTACCGTAAGTCCACTACCAGGTATGCGACGGTGATGTCGGGCTAACGAGTATGTTGTAACTACAGCCTACGCAGAAGTACTCCCAGCAGAAACTCTCGCGCGAGTTTAAGGCCGCTCTCGCCGAGTTCCAGTCGCTACAACGCAGCGCCCTCGAGAAACAGCGCGCCTCCGTCTCCGCCGCCAAGGTCGCCCTCGACCACGAGTCCGCCGGGGAGGCCGGTGCCGCCGGGCAACACGGGGAGCAGCTGCAGCTGCAGCAGCAGGAGCAGGTCCATCTGGCTGCGCAGGACGAGGTCGACTTCCAGGACGCCCTCATCAGCGAGCGCGAGGACGAGATCAGACACATCGAGGAGGGCGTCAGCGATCTCAACGTCCTCTTCCAGCAGGTCGCGCAGATTGTGAGCGAGCAGGGCGAGCAACTCACGACGATAGAGAACAACGTCGTCAACGTCCGTGATGACACGCGCGGGGCCGACATCGAGCTGCGGAGCGCCGCGCGCTATCAGAAGAATGCGCGAAGCAAGGCCTGCTGTCTGCTTCTCGTGCTGGCCGTCATTATGACCATCGTGCTGCTGGCTGTGTTTCTGGGATGAAGGGCGCGCCCATTTTTGACGAGAAGGCTTATGGCATATGCACTGGTGTTTGGCGTTCCGGGGACCGAGCAGGACATAATTGATTAGGGACACCACTATGTTTATTATGCTTCGAAGCACCGCGAGTCGAATAGATCTCGCTTTGGTTTATATCTATATATGTGTCTTTTCGCGTATTTACACAATGCTAAGCGCCCTTTTGCTGGCCCCGGCTTGCAGATGTATATGTACATGATATTATTATACAAGTGATATATACCCTGATTTTGATATCAGGAATACCTACGAGTGATGATACAACCATGGCTTATCTTCTATCCCTGCGCTGAAAGTAGTACTTTCCGAGAGTAGTATTAGGCCGACTTGCCTTCCGCAAAGTCAATTCAAGGGCCTCGTATAAAACAGATGCCCTAGATATCATCCGTTTTCGCGGATTCCATCCATTTATATCCACCTCCTCTTACATCTACTCCTTCCCCACCCCCCGCCGCGGCCGTATAATAGGCTGATCCACACCTGCACACCTCTTCTGCAACTTCGACTTAATAGGCATGAACACCCTCAACCCCCTCGCGAACCCGGCGTTGGTCACGGAGGACGCGAGCCAGTACAGATGCAGCGCGGCCGGCAGGTCCAGCGTCGCCGGCCCCACCACGGCAGCAAATCCGACCATGTTTATGTAAAATATCGGCTTGGCCCGCTCCCCGAACGGTACTTTATCGTCGGCCCCGGATAGGGTTTGCGCTTGTGCGCTCTTGGGCCGCCGCCCGAGTGCCATGCGCCATCGGTCTGAGAATGCCTCCCCGGACTTGGGGAGCAGGTTGTATACTAACGTTGCGGATAACAGCAGAGGAAGGACGTGATATGGGTCGGCGACTGTGAGGTCCGTGAACCATAGGCATCCTTCGGTCAGCAGGCTCGGGTCTACCACGGCCGCTGCCGTGCGCCCGGTCTCCACGATTGAGGATAGCACCGCGGGGTCGGTTGCGGCGTCCGCAATGTCGTCTACTGGTGGGAGTGATGATGTCGCGGCATCTGCCGTGCCCTTAGCGGGACTGGCTATCAGCGCCGCGATCAAGCCCCTCGGCCCATCGCACAGGCGTCTCACGCCATCGATGGCGAGAAGCCAGAACGGGAAGCTGGCCACGCTGGAATACAGTCGCCAGCCCTGTAGACCTAGCTTGCGGTACACGCGACGCAGTGCCGCTTCTTGTCGCCTTTTTACTTCGGACCTACGGTTCGTGGGTGCGATGCCCTCCTGCAAGACGTCGTGCTGGATACGCGAGACCCATGCCTGGAGAAGAGGGTCGAACTCTGTCCGGCGTTGCAGAATGCGTTGCGTGTAGACCTGGAAGGGGAGCCGGAACACGGCGCCGACTGTGAATGAGACCAAGGGGATGGTGAGGTACCACGGTAGGCCTGTGGCGGTGTGTAGGCCCACGATGAGGTTTTGCGTCCCTTCTATTGCGGTGTTGAGGCTCGCTTGCCAGTGGTAGGGTCGGCGGCCATGGTCGGCGGACTGGGTGTGGCTGAAAGGAGACGACGGGAGGCGGGTGGTGATGAGACCGGGGCGGAAGGGATTATGAGGGCTCGGGAAGCGAGAACGTGTTGCTCGCAGGAGATGGAGACTCCGCATCGGGCTCATTTGTTGGTTAGTTGAAGTGCCCGTCGCTCATGAATGAGTTTGGATGAGAATTGACATGTGGCTTGTGTGAGATGGCGCTGGGAAGTGAAGGGTGTTTCATAGCTCTGGGTTTATTTCATGGGTGAGTGAAGTTCCAGGTTACTGATAGCACAAAAACCGCAGGGGTTGATAACCGAGTGGCAGATCTGGATAACTAGGAAGGAAGAAGGTCTAGAACACCAGCTACTGGTGGGAAAATTAATAGGCCTGTGTGTGTTTGCTTTCCAAGCCACAAACCCTCCAGCCACTTTCACACGCCACATTACTGACTTGACTTGGTGATGTTGTAGGCCAATCAAAATTCGGTTGTATAGATGTATGGTCTGTGCACACTAACCTCTGTAAGATACTTTAGTAAGTACTTTGTATAACTAAGCCTTATGTTTTTTGCTAATTGTCTGAACTGGGAGCAATAGATTGCTCCCTCTCCACCTTGGTTGTATGTTCAGATCATTTACTATTTGCCACGATGCCATTTCTATTTCGAGAGGTGTTCGACGTGGACAATGACTTCATGAGGTGTGCGGCTGCGCGAGGCCCAAGGTCATCTGCACCGATCTGGTCTAGTGCGCCCGAGGTCACAGTGCCCGCCGATCACCCGATCAAGCTGTAATGCCCACCATCTACAGGGATCATATAATGCCTGTAGCTATCGACAGCAGTCCCGCCGCAGTGGATCCAAAAGGAGCAGACACCCCAGAACAGTCAAAGGTGTCTTGTTCGGTCCGCCTGACGATAAACTACAAGATACCTTACCTGCCTCTTACACATCACTCTCTCTCCAGCTTGCTTCGACCTCTACCTTTCATGCATCTCTCGTTCGGGCTGGCTTTCTTTCTTTCATCTCCTCTTAGACTATTAATGGGTGTTAAGCCAGCTTCATGATTCTACTCCTACAATTACATCCTACCTCCACCAATTCCACTCCTCTCCCCCCCGCCACCACCACCACCGCCGACTCGCACCCGGCTCGAACCGACTTAGATCCCGTAAGACTTGATCCGATTTCCCACCTCTTGAATTGGAGGTTCCAAGTACGCCTTGGACATGGATCCCTTGACGCTGTTGGTCACGGGTGCTGCCATTGGCGTCGGTCCCTTCGCCGCCATTGCGCTGTGGCACGTCGTACCCATACTATTCCGCGCCTTCATCGGGACCCTAGGATCGTGTGCCGGCTGGTACCTGCGAAGGAAAACCGACGGGCGTCGTGCCTTGGTAATACGCGCTACCGAGGACGGCGAGGCCAGTCTGCGAGACAAAATTAAATCCGACGGTGCGGCGGTGAGGTCCGCCGGTGACGGGGAGAAGAAGGACGACGGAGAAAGGAAAGACAGAGATTGGGATGGTATAGTCGGCTTCTTCCATCCCTTCTGCAATGCCGCTGGCGGTGGCGAGCGTGTCCTGTGGGCTGCCGTGCGTGCAACCCAGCAGAGATGGCCCAAGGCAAAGATCGTCGTCTACACTGGCGACCACGATGTCTCCAAGGAGAAGATGCTCTCCCGCGTCAAGGTCAGCTCGATATCCAGCCGCCGTCATCTGCAAACACCCACTAACAGACCGTCCTTCTACAGAACACCTTTAGTATCGACATACACCCGCCCACCATACACTTCCTCTACCTCTCCACCCGACGTTGGGTGCTCGCGTCTTCGTGGCCACACGCGACATTGCTGGGCCAGTCTCTAGGCTCGCTCGTCATGGGGTGGGACGCCTTCTCTCTTCTCGTCCCCGACATCTTCGTCGATACCATGGGGTACGCCTTCACCCTCGGCCTAAGCAAGTTGCTCTTCCCCAACGTGCCCACCGCTGCGTACGTGCACTACCCGACGATTTCTACCGACATGCTCGCCTCTCTCGACCCGAAAAGCGCAGTCGGCAACCAGGGAGTGAATGCCGGGAAGGGGGTTGGTTTCAAGGGTGCTGTCAAGCGACGCTACTGGCGATGGTTCGCTTCTATCTATTCACACATGGGGGCCTCGGTTGATGTTGTCATGACCAATTCGACTTGGACACAGGCCCACATTCAGAGCCTATGGGGTCCTCGTCGCAAGCAGAGAAGCCGCCAACATCAGATCGCCGTGGTATATCCACCCTGTGCGGTCAGTGACATCGAGGAGGCCGTCGAGCTATCCGAAGAGAGCGAGAAGAAACGCGAGCAGTGCATAGTGTACATCGCCCAGTTCCGACCCGAAAAGAACCACCAGCTCATCCTGAACGCGTTCGCCGAGTTCATCAAATCCGGCTCGCCAGCTAGTAAAGATGCCAAGCTTGTCCTCCTCGGTAGTGTCAGGGACGACAACGACTCACGGCGCGTTTATCAGCTTCGACTCCTCATTAACGAGCTCCATATCAAGGACCGTGTCGTCTTCAAGCTCGATGCACCCTGGTCCGAGGTCCTCGAGTGGTTGGGCAAGGCCTACATCGGCGTGAACGGCATGTGGAATGAGCATTTCGGTATCGGCGTCGTCGAGTACCAGGCTGCTGGGCTGATCTCTGTTGTGCATAATAGTGGTGGCCCTAAGCTTGATATAGTGACTGATGTCGACGGACAGCCAACAGGTGAGCCGAGTTTTTTCGGGGATTTAATCGGATGTGCACTAATACGAATAGGATTCCACGCTACTACCGCGACGGAGTATGCTGAGGGTTTCGAAAAGGCCTTCTCCCTTCCCGACCCGCTGGCCGTTCGACTGAGGGCGCGGAAGTCATCCCAGAGATTCGCCGAGGAGGAATTTGCGAAACGCTGGCTGGTCGAGTTGCAGAAGCTCGTCGTGGCGAAACTGTGATTTGATTCTCGGTGATGGATCGCATAGACGGATGGCTTGTTGGTTGCATGGTGGCGATACCCCTGGGATTACAAATGCATGGGAATGGTGGTTTGGAGTTTAGCTTTGCTTTGCCTTTGCTTTTTAAACGGAGGAATGGGATGAATAAGTTGAAGACAAGAAAGAAGAAGCACGGGTACTTTCTAATCTAGATCTGTGTGTTCTAGAATAGGGCGGGTAAAGAAATGCCCGAGCCTATAGCAATAATAAGGGAACGTCATATCCAATAGGCGATGCTAATGAAACGATAGTTTTAATTGTAGGGGCAGGTAGAGGACTATAAGAGAGAGTAGCAGAGATATGTTGTGTGTTCATGCGATGTTGACCACAGGGCGTAATTTTTACGACTCGGTGATTGGGTTGGGTTACTGTACTGTTAGGTTACTTAGGATCAAAATAACAAGGGATGACATCCCACGCCAGCTCCTTGAACGCGGTGGTTACATGTATACGCAAGTAGGTACGCACCCGTCTATCTATCTATATCAGTCTAAGTATACTTTATATACACATACATACACCCCAATTCTACCTGTTCTACAACGTAAGCCCCCCACTAGCCACCTGTCTCTTCTCCGACGCGGCCTCGAACCGGCCGTCGGGTCGCACCCGGAACCCCTGCACGGCGCTCGCGGCCCGCGGCACCCACGTGACGTTGTGGCCCTTGTCCGCCAGGCTCGCCGCCACGGCACCGTCGAACCCGGCCTCGAGCACCGCCGTGTTGGGCATCAGCTGGTCGTGCACGCGCGCCGCGCCCACGGCCTCGCCCATACTCTCCGCGAGCTCCACCACGCGCCACGCCACCTGCGTCGTCGCGCTGATGATCCGGGAGCCGCCCGCGGCCCCTACGGCGGCGAACAAACGCTCGTTGCTGTTGTTATCGGGCAAAGTGATGATTATGGGTGTGATGGAAGACAAAGGCCGCTTCCCCGCCCGGATGAAGTTCGCCGCACTCGGCTCGAACCCGAACTCGTTCCGCGCGCCCGGGATCGAGAAGTCATTCATCTCGTTGTTCAGGATTACTCCTGTGGAGGGAACCATGAGTAAGTTCCCGAATAATAGGTTGATCGTCGTCGTGCTGGACACCGCCATCCCAGCCCTGTCGGCCGTCGTTGTGTGCGATGTCCCGTGCCCCGGTGTCGTGTATGTCATCCCCCGACCCCCTGAGGCGTAGTTCTCCACCGGTTGGGTGCTGTTGTCTAGGATGTGCGACCGCGTCGTCGCCGCTTGGCGCGCGTCGAGCATTCGACTTTCGTGCGCGGATACGTCTACGAAGGCCGGGTCCCCGAGTTCTTGCCGCGCCCCATAGGCGAACCGCATTGCTTCGTCGAAGCGGTGCATTGTTAGGTTCATGTCTGCTGCGTCTGCTGTCGAGTACCCTTCCATTGTCTTGAGAGTGCTTAGGCTCACTGCTCCGCTTGTGGGTGACCCCGCGCCATAGATGTTGAAGCCCCGGTAAGTGATGTTCAATGCTTCCCGCATGATGGCCTGGTATTCGGCGAGATCCTCCAGTGTCATTGTGCCATTGTATTTTTGGATCGTGGCTATTGTGGCCTCGGCTACGTAGTAGTTAGCTTGGGCACCGTTATGGAGGGTTTGTAGGGGGTAGCGGACCTATTTCGCCTGTGTAGAACACACCAGCACCGTTCTTGGCAACTTTTTGTAGCGTCCTGTATTTGTGTTAGCTATTTGTCGATTTGTTCATGATTTTGGCCTGTCTTCTTACTCTGCGTAGCGTTTCCTGTGCATGGTTTCGCCTAAAGTCAGGAGAGTACCTGCACCCAAGTAAGCAAGTAGCCTCGGTGAAGCCGACACGTAACAGAAGAACTGTACCATTGGGAGCGAAATCCTGAGCCCACGACGGGTCTTCTACTAAGAAATTCCAGCCCGAAGCCCGAATGCCGGCTTCCATATATCTTATCGTATCTTTTGTTACGGTAAAGCCGTCGCGAGCTACGAGAGCAGCTGGTTCGACGACGGCGTGCCAAGGTAGAGCCCCGAACTTCTTGTGTGCGAATTCTAGTCCGCGCAACTCGCCCGGCACGCCGGCTGCCAGACCCCCAAACACACTCCCTTTCACGTTGTCCCTATACATATCCTCGAAGGCGGCTGCGGGGGCCGACTCCCGGTAGTCGATCACGGTGTACTCTCCACTTTCATCCCGGATTAGAGCAAAGCCTCCGCCGCCCAGACCCGAGTGATACATTCCGATCACACCCACGCACAGTTGGGTGCCTATAAATGCATCCACGGCGTTTCCCTGGGCTGGAGGTTAGTTATTATGAAGAATTTGATACGATTCATAGCTGGTTTGGAAGTTTTTGCGAGGAAATGCCTGATTGAAACTTAAAGGCTACTTACCCCGAGGGCTAATAGATCGATGCCGATTTGACTGCAGACCTTGCTCTCGCAGGCGACGGCGCCCCGGCGGCCGGGTGCGTCGGGTTCAAGCACAGTCTGCCCAGCGCTGTCCCATTGGTGATGGGGGAGAGCGAGACTGGATGATGCTGTTAACAGCAGCAGCAGTACGCTCTGTGGCAGATCGGATAATGCTTCTAGTACCGTTTGTTAGTATCGGTCATTAAAGGATTAGTAATTAGGATACATACTCATTTTTACCAAGACAAAACGTAGGCAGACTCAAGAAGGCTTGAAATGAAGCGAGCAGTCTCGAGTACAGTGACGATGTTGAGATGAGGAAGAACAACGGAGCCCCTTCGTTGCTCTCGAAAGTGAGACAAAATCCCAGGCAATAGCGACCGCCTTTTCGCCGCTAAGCAGGAGATTCGGAATCATGGGACCTTTGGTCGCGAGTAAGACCTAATAATGATAAAGATAGTGAGCGAAGAGGTACTGACTGAATGATGCACGTGAACATGATAAGGGAATGCCGGATGCGCTAGCTGAGAGGCCCTGATGCGGAGTTTGCCGACCGACCGGCCGCCCGAGCTATACAATCAGAGGCCAACTTGACCGATAGCCGCTCCGGTCGATGTCCGGGGTGTCAGCCAGCCCTGGTTGGTCCACTAATGATGCCCGCGAATCAGCTAACGAGCTACTGGATTGACTTTGCCTGAAGAGGCATCCCTTAGATTAAGAACCTTGATATGCCTCTTTATGGTAACCTGGCCAATAGAGCAGCGATAAGGAACCATGATACGCGCCAGCTCACAATTATTGGTCTTGCCATATTGGCGGTTATTAAGTCACTGCTGAATCATCCCAGTCGCGTCTCTTCGTTCTCAACACATAGAATATTGCAGGTAAGCAACAACGGAAGGAGGTAGTTCATAACCCAAAACTAAAAATAATATTACGGTAGATGGATTAATTGATATTTGTACTTTTAAAGCAGTGTATAAACGGGTAATCTGCTATATCTTAAACTAGGATATAAGGCTTAGTCCTAAAATATCACGAGTTAAATAAGCAACATTTTAATGGTTTGATATTATAATAACGGAGAATACCAGATATACGCGATCTTAATCGATGATTCGATCTTGTAATAATAATAAAAAAGATAAAAAAAAAGAGTTTATTAGAATCATGATAATGGCCTTAATACACAAGGGAACCGAGTTCTAGAGCGACACGGGACGCGATCTAGGTGCTTTTAAGTTAAGAAGATGGTTAGTCAGAAACAGACATGGATACAAGATGCGCTGGTAAGTACCTCAGCAGGTTCCTAGGCATCCCTCATCGCTCATCTTCGTGTAAACACTATGTATTTGATGACGGCTAACCACGTCCCCGCCTGTGTTGGGCCGAAAGATTGTATCCCTGGAATTACGCATCATGGTCACGCTTCTCATCTTGAACCTGGAGTTCCCGGAGCTGCCGAAGGAGTACAAAACAATGCGTGCCACAGAGGGAATATTACGGTGGCCCGATACGTCCTACATTAAATTGGCTGTTTTATGACGGACAAACGGGAAGTGTAACCTTGGGATGAATATCCCTTTCCGGCAACCCAGCTGGGAGAGCGGCGGGAGTGATTTCCGATATGTTTAATTTAGTAGTAATTAATCTCGCCACTTTAATAGTTATTGTGCTATTACTAGTATGAAGGTGAAGAGAAATCGGACAACAACCTAAACAAACGCTTGTATTCACGTACTTTTTGCACTATAAGTTTAAGAGATTGAGGGAAATAGTGATACCTGTGCTACAAAGGCTACTATGGTCTGGGTGGTTGGGGCCCGGGGTATCATCATACTGACGTCTCATAGTGTCTCCCAAGCTAGGGATGAAACACTTTATGCCGACGTCGCCCTTGCATGGGATTCACGGTGATTCAAAACACTAAGGAGGCTATCGCCAATAATCTTTCGTCTCGAATGAAGAAATAACCTTTGGTAAAACGATAAGCACTGCTTTCATTTCTTTCGAAATGCCCCTACGGGGCATTTATTCGGGGCTTCCCATCTGGCCCAGAGCCAGTCGCCCTCACTCCAGTAAGGCTTAAAGCCCACAGAAGTTGTGGCTCCTCAAATGTTACGGTTCCAGCTGTAGGCATATATAAGCGGGTGCAGACATCAAGGCACACGCCTTGACAACATCCTACTTTTGGTAGTGTACCGGAATAAGGCGGCAGTTCTGTTCCGTAACATCAACGACGCAACACTTCACCCAACTTTTCAAATTCATTGTCAAGTCCACGAATTGTTGCTCAGAAACAATTCTCCTCGAGACACTCAACACAAGATGGCTGCCCAAAAAGGTACGCAGCGAGAGTATCTTCTGTCACTCAATCTAGACGACCCATTGCGGAAGCATCTTATCGCGCACGAGGTGAATTTGATCGTGGAAAGACCCCTCGGCGATGAATATGGGCTATCCTGGTGGGAACAATCCGAGTGGTTGAATATCGGGTTTCAAGGCAGACAGGGCACCGGATTTGATATGAACGAGGAACCATACCTGAAGGGCTTTGCGGCTTATCAATCAACATGGGCCAGGGATGGTGATCTCGCTGAGCTGCCCCGCGTTCTTAAGCAGTACCAGACACATCTGAACAGTATCAATAAGGTCGTTTGCTTTGGCCTCGGTTCCCCCCACGCCGCATGGGAGGTGGTCGCTAGTGCGGAGGGCTTTGAACATGCCGATGTATGGCGCTCTTCCTGCCAATACGCAACAGCTCTGGAGCTTGCTAAGCTGTTCAAGGAGTTCAACGGTTGCAAAGAAATACACGTCTTTGCGCAAGACCCCGAGCTCACCCTGATGGAGATCAATGCGTTTCCAAAAGTAGGGATCACAGTCGTTAACCCTTACTTGCACGAGGGATTTGGCCTGATAGACTCCAACACTTTTGTATTTTCTATTTCTCTTGATTTCGCAGCAAAATTAGAGGATATTATTCTCGCCACCAGCCAACCAGCAGGCATGGTATCAAGCCCAGAGGGCCAGTTTAGGAGACTAAGAAACGCCATCCTCAATGAGTACACCGAAGTACCCTGCAATGCGTTCAGGGACCAGTCTGTTATCTACAAAAGAATAGAATACGTTGCACCTCTGGCGAGGGGAAGACTTTTCATCCTCAAGTCGTAAAAGAGGAATCGTCTGAGAACAAAAGTAAAGGACATGGTAAAGGTGGCCAAGCAAACTGCGACTTCGCTATATAAGTAAACAGGCTAAGACGCTTGGTGGTTTTGGACTACCCTGAAGAAGACTGCATACATCTGTGACAAGGGCTTGGTCTCAAGGGCTTGGAATAGGGTTCATATTTAACTAATAATTCTCTTTGGGTCTTAAGGAGTCTATGTTTCCTTTTCTGATCCCTAATGTAACCTCGCTCCTGCCCTTCTATTTATACACAGGGGTTTGCAGAGATTTTCCATTACCCCTCTCGTCGGGGCTCCGATCCTAGGCTTCATTGTAGAGGCTGTGATAGTTGCCGACTAATAACTGACTCGAGGCTGAGACATATGACTTGACAGGTCTTGCTAGGTCCTGGCGATCCTTGCCGTGTGACAACATCGGCAACGGGTAGTTATCCCGATTTTTCATTTTCTTAGAAGTTTGCTAAATTAGGAGTTGATTAGTAGCCGTTAGCTTTTCTCGCGTACCAAAGTCGCCGTAACCAATATAAATCCTAGCAAACGTGAACGTAGGGTACGGTGTTTTTTATGTATTGACAATGATACTAAAATTTATAAGTGGAAAGACAGTGAAGGAGCCTTTTTCAGTCGTGCATTAATTCTATCAACATGTAACCGGACTAGCGAGAGAGAAAATTTCACAAAGTGGGAAGTTCCTGAGGTCACGCAGAATCATCAAATTTAATAGAACTCAAGTAAGTATTATACAAAACTAGAGCTACAAGGAAGCAAGAAGCTAGTGTAAACGTGGGTACAAACAAGTCTCTTTTAGCCGGGGAGGTTGTCTGCACCATGAACAGGTAAGCTACCATTAAGCATAGAATAACTTTGTAGAAGACCAAAGATCAAAGGACATGACAGGAGGCCTTGTCGTTTTTGGGCTCTTCCGTTTATCTCGGCGCGGTTACCAAAAGCGGACTGGTGAGGTAGCCAATCCCGTACCCAGGCAACCACCTCCTGTAGCCACGGCCGGCCATATTTTAGGCCGGTTATATATTCTATGACCGCTAGCCCCTTTCAACCACCATCACCTTTCCGCCCTCAGGTGGCTTCATTGTTCGGCATGCTGTTTTTTTCTTCCCCTAGAACCCTATCTATGCAATCTTAATGTTAGGTAGGCTTTCTGTTATCTTACTGCCGTACGTAAGCAGAAAATCTCGGCCCATATCTAACACTTGCCAGACCTACGGGTCTATGTCACTATTACAATTATTGTAGCTAGTAATAGCTGTATCAACTTGAGAACTGCATATTTATCTCTGCTCATTTTAATGATATGCGAGGAGATCCATTAGCTACTTCTGTGTGGCGAACAAAACCAACGAGGACGGTAACAGTATTGATTTCGGTACAGTCTACGATGGCAAGCAGTGGCACGTTTCCCCGACATGCAGGATAGTCAGGGCAATTTGATAAGTTTTTGTAAAATTTGATCCGCTAGGTCTCGGATGCAGGTGCTTTTCCCGCATGTATCATCCAATACACATTATTTCTCCCCATCCGTGTCTACTAGCTCGATACCACTTCCCCTTGTAAAAAATTTTCCTTAGCACCCTGATATAGACCCCTAGGGGGTCTGGGCTGTAGATAGAGGCGTTGCTATTGGGGGCAGCCCCGCAGGGCTGCCACCTAGTAACGACTGTTAGTTAGCAGTTACTTGGCATATAGAGTGTGCTCGCAAACATATTTACTTCGTGGATCTGTTTGCGAGATTTTTTTTTTATTTTTTTAATTAAGCTTTATTTTACTATTTAAACTCTTTTTTTAAAGTAGTGCTTTATTACGTAGTTTTATTGTAAATATTAAACTATACTAAAAACTATTGTTTTTTTTAATTTTTTAAAGTTAAAAAATATTAATTTTTATAGCAGTAATTATATATATGTTTTACGCTAATAGCTTATATTTAATTAAGCTATAACTTAAAATATTATATTTATTAAAGTAAATATTATTATTAAGTATTATTCTTAGTACTAATTTTTTATATATTTTATAAAAATTTATTAGTAAGCTAACGTTTTAGTATATTAAAAGCAAGCTTAATAAAATATTTTTATATTTTATTTATAAACATTGTAAATTTTTTTATTATAGCTAACGTTTTAGTATGCTATAAAATATTGCTAAATATAAAAGGCAAAAATAACGTTTTAATATTTTAAGCTTAAAATAAAAAGTATTTTATAATTATTTTTTTTATAAAATATAAAAAGCAAAAGCAACGTTTTAATATTTTAAGCTTAATATAACATATATTATATTTTTTATTAGTTTGTTTGTAGTTTATTTCGTTATTTTATTTTTATTTGTTTAAAGTATATTTTATTACTTTTATTATAGTTGATAAATGTTTTATTTATAACTATTTTAATATATATTAAAATATTTATTAAATAATATAATAGATTTACTGTTAAAAAATAAACGTATTTTTAAAAAAAACGCGCTATATTAAAAATATTAAGCGTAAATTTAATTTAAAAATTTAAAAACTTTAAAATTAAACTAAACTAATAAATTATTAATTTTTTATTAAATAATTCATAAGCAACCAATATAAAAATAAATATATAAGCTATAAGTTTATAGCTTAATTTTATTTAATAAATAAATATAAATATCGTAGTTTTTATAAAATATTAACAGTAATAATATTATATGTTAAATAATATTAAACTAAATTTTATTTCCGACTAAAAAGTTTATAAAAAATTAATATTTTATTAAACCGAAAAAAAGTTATTAACATTTTTATATTTTTTAACTAATATATTTTTATTTTTTATTTTAAGCTATAAAAATAAGCTTTAATAATATAAAAAGCGTAACGTTATTAAAAGCGAATTTTTTAACAATAATAATTTAAGCGATAATAAAAGTAATAATAACTAATATTATAATAATAATAATTATAGCTAGCTATAAAAAGCTATTTTGCTTTTTTTATTTACGAAAAAAAATATTTATAAAATTAAGCGCGAAAATATTACAGTTTTTAACTTTAAATAAAATAACTTAAAAAATTATAAAATAGTTATAAATAAAAAAAATATTATTTATACGGACGTATATATATTTATATTATATATTTAAATAATATTTAAATATAAAAGTATAAAAATATTTAATATAAACTAAATTTTAAGCTTATTTAATTATTTTATAACCGGTTTTATTTTATTATAATAAAACAATAAAGTTAATTTTAATAATTACTATATTTAATATAAAATAAAATTAAACGAAATATTTATTAAATTAAAAAAGCGGTTTAAAATATATTTTAGCTAGGTTATAAAAAAGTTTTTTAAAAAATGTTTAATGTTTTATAATATTATTAAAAATTAATATATTATTATATAATATATTTAATATAAGTTAAAATATATGTATATAAATAAAATATTAAAACGTAATAATTTTAATTAAATAAACGTTATAAAAAATATGTAAAATTAAAACTTTAAAAAATAAAAAAACTTTAAATTAATATATATAAAAAATCGAAAAAGCGTAGTATAAACTTAAACAAAAAGTTAAATAGTATTATTTAAACGTTAAACTAAAAAAAAAATACTTTAAAAAAAATACCGTACGATTTTTACAACCTTTTTTTTTGCAAAAAAATTATTTAAATTGTTAATAAATACACCGATTTAATAATAGTTATTAAAGTTTAAAAAATAAATTTTATCGACGTAATAAAAACTATTATTAAAACAATTAATATTATTATATAAACAATAATTATAATAAACGCTATAAATGTAACCGTAATTAAAAAAGTAGTTATAATTATAAAAAAGTTGTAACTATAATTATAATTATAATTAAACTTATAACTTCGCATAAAATAAAAAACGTAACTAAAGCTATAACCGAAAATATAATCGTAATTACGATTAAAAATATAATTGTAGTTATAATAAATATTAAAATATTTATTTTATTAATAGTAAACAATTTAATAAAAAGCATAATTTATAATATAAAAGCAATAAAAGTTATTATAGCAAAAACATATTTTATTATATTTTTAGTTTAAAACTTCTTTGCTATAAATATTATAAAATATATAAATTAGCTAATATTTTTAGTTTATATATATATAAATATATACTATATATTAAATTAAAATATATAGTATATATAACTATTTTTTTATTTTTAATTTTCGGCCGATATATTTGTAAATATTATTTTTAAATATTATTTTTATATAATAAACTTTTTAAATATTTATATATAATAAAATAATATTATATAAAAATAAAATAAAAGTTTTTATTGTTAAAGTATTTAATATTAATAAATATAATAAAGCTTTATATTTTAGCTATATATACTTTTGTTTTAAAGCTTGCGCTATATTTATAAAACTAAATATTAAAATATATATTAACTTAAATATAAGCAATATTATAGTTAGCTATAAATATTTTAAAATAATAAAATATATAATAAAAACTAAAAATAAGTAAATTTTTATAGTTAAAAATATACACGTTAAAATAATAAAATAAGCTAAATTTAAATTATATATATAAAAA